>ML791417.1:17893-42763 GCA_009831015.1 Picea engelmannii
TATATATATATATATATATATATATATATATATAATGGATTATGGATTTTTTTGCCTATAAACAAAAAATTCTAATGTTCTACATATTAAATCTATTTTATTTACAATATTTTATTTGTATTTGTAGAACAAAGGTCCATTCTAGCAAGTTCTCGTAAGTAGAAGGGATGACAGAATTACCAACTAGACTATGTCAAACAACGACATTCCAACACCCATGAGTCCATACTGTCAATACCTCAATCAAAGTCTCATCCTTAATTGAGCATTTGAGCTTAACCCAACAAGGCCTTGATTGAAGCATTGATAAGTAATGATGCTTTTATATATGAAAAGCCCCGAAAAAGGGTTGTGGTCAGCCTCCCTCTCGATATTTCTTCCGGGGTTTGGTTCCAATTGACAGCTCTTGGGGGTACTAGGGGGGGGGAACAACTATGGATCATTGGTTTGGATTGGATTGGTAATTGGATGTAGTACTTTCCTTGACAGTTAAATTAACTCTCTGTTGAGTGTCTATGAAATTCCCTCTTAATCCCTCAATTGAGGTAAAAATAAATCCTTCATCAAGGTATTTTCCTTGATTGAGAGTTTAAAACTTATGATTCCATCCCCTTGCTACAGGATCTTCCTGCATTTGCAATTTTTACAGGGTGAAATCCCTTCATCTCTTCCTTCTCAAGTGGTAGACTTGATTTTAGTGGATTCGTCATTGAATACTCTATCCAATGGTATATAGTTTTCCCACTTTCGAATTCAAATTATATTTTTAATTTATTTTGTTCTAAAACTTATACATATTTTCCCAAATGGTGAGTGCCTTGAGAGAAAAATCAATACCTTAAAAATTACACAACCAAAAAGTTAGAAACAATATTTGGGATGTGGATGTTTCCTCTTCAAAAGGGTGCTTCTGTTTTTTTAGTTTATGAAAATAGGGGAAAACAATTGTTGTGAATACAAAGGTGTATAAAATGTCATTCAAATATTAACTAGTCAACTTCATGTAACACACCCGACCCATAAATACTCTTTTAAGGGGTGGGGCATCATAATTTCATTTTTCCTAACTCTCTCAAAACCTAATTTCAGGATCTCCTTCGACTTCTGCTTGCCACGAGATTTCTAACGGTCTCCACCATACTGAAATCTAAATTCTGGTTCGCAAGTCATTGTCTCCCGAAGATCTTCGAGCATTATTAGTCAAGGGCCACGTGGCATCCATGTGGGTCCATCTCATACATATCATCCATAATTCCTCGAAGTCTCGGGGCTCCCAACACTATTGTATCTATGGTGGAGATCCATCCATCATTAAATCTAACGACGGATCTTCCCCCTCGTTAAGGCATACACCTAGGGATAATTTGACATTCGGTGCTTCGACACTGAGCACCCCTTTTCTGTCTATGCACGAAATCTCTCAGATTCCTGAACTTCCAAAGTCCTGTAAGCTTACCACATGGCTCTGACCTTTGGGCCTTTCGGTCTCTCTACAATACTACACTTGGAGTCCCGAAGTCTCGTAGTCCCGGTCACTTCACCAACCACTTTGGCCAGGCGGGAATGTACCAGGGGCTGACACACAGCAAGGGATAGGGGTGACACGTGCCCTCATCGGGGGGTGACATATCTCACACTCTAATAGGCATAAGGGATATGCAAAACATTTGTATTCCGGTGACACGTGGCACCTTAATTGCGGGTCCATGTCACCCTGGATGACGTCAGTGAGCCACATCAACCCCAGGCAAACAACCTTCTAACGCCCTTAAGATCTCACGGTCGAGATCTGTCCACGTAGATCCATAGATCCATGGCTCCCACTGCTTCGCAAATCTGGGCTTCGGAGCTTATCAACACACCACATCTCAAATCCCCTAGAGTGTAAAGTCTCCGAACTATAGGATCTGGGACCACGCATCCCCTACCTATCAACGACTGAGATTTACTCCATCGTTCGCGACTTCGGGAGTATTCACACTTTGAGGACTCTCGGCTAAGTTCCTCCAGAGTGCCAAGTCTCCAGACTCCTGAAGGGTCCACCCTCGCATGTGGTGATGTACTGGATATGAAGGAAAAATATAGGTGGGTCCCTCATGTTCCTCCTACTAGATGGACCAAGCAGTGAGTGTCAGGTATAATATGCGGATGAGGTAGTGATGACACATGTCCCCTTCAGAGGGTGACATGTGTCATGTGTTAATGGGAACATAGGGTCTGAAATATGTGCAAATCCAAGTGCCACGTGGCACGTCAAACGTGGGTCCACATCACCCTGGGTGATGTCGGCATGCCACGTCACCTTGGACTGACAACCTTCCAAACCCTCTGATATCACGGTCAAGATGCATCCACGTAGTCCTTGGGATCTACAGCCTCCGTCACTTCACAACTTTGGTGTTCAGGGGTTTCATAATGTAATTCTCTCCTTACTCCCAGAGTAGGTCAAAGATGAATTGACCATGGGGTAGATCCAATGGTCACGAGTGGTCCCAAAGCTCCTCCCGATCGGTGTCTCTTGTTAACTCTTGACTCTGGCATTCGAGAGTTTTGGCGTGTAGTTTCCAACTTCCTCCCAAGGTGCTAAGTCCTCGGACTACAGGATCTAGCGACACATGTCCTTAACGATGGATGGTTCAGATGGACTCCGCCCTTTGACACTCTGACAAAGTGAGCATTCACCAACAGGTCAAAACCCCTCGGATATACTCGATCCATGGACACGTGTCCTGGTGGATGGATGGTTAAGAGGGGTTCTCAACAGAGTCCCCAGATCGATGACAGAGGAGGATCCTGAAGGATCCGAGGATCGATGGTCCATGTTACTTCGTAAATTTGACATTCAGAAGTTTTGGAGGTGCAACACCTTTTTTCTCCCGAAGCGGTCATCGTCGAATTGACCTCGGTGTAGATTTAACCGTCAGGGAAATTCCCGAGTGTCCTTAGATCTACGGCCTGCATCGCTTCGTGACCGATAAGTGGATCAGAGTTTAACGGGGGGACGAGTCCCACGGTAATGGGTAAATGACCGCCAATTGTCGTTCCATCGTCAAGCCACCGACTCGACAGGTCTTCTTTGGCGTAATTTAGTCTGTGCAATACTTATTTCCTCAGGGCTCTAGACTTCCGGAGTCCCGAACACTTAGCTCCCTCTAAACTTAACTGAGGGTTCCTAGGCCTTGGTTATATGGAGCTTTGTCCAGCCCCAAAGGATACAGTCATACCTATTGGCCAAGATTTGGTTAAGGTCGCAAAACCCCAGAACTATGAACTCCCGAAGTTCCGAAGCCAGAAAGGCTTAGCTCCTTTCGGCTAGCATAGGGTTCCTAGACCTTGGTCATATATGACCTCTAATGAGTCTCAGGGTTGTAAGGTCAACTCTCAGATGAGATTTGGTTAAGGTCATGGGCACGAGCCTATGGTCTCTTAGGCTACTGTATTGAAGGAAGCACCTTCAAATTCGTAGAACTTAAGTTCCAAAACAGGGCGAGGTATTTTCGAACTAGCCCAGAGACCAAACTGATCACCTTACACCCATTCAAAAGAAAAAACTTACAGAAGAGAAGTTAGGCATTATAATATTTAATTTTACGAGAGGCATAAAGAATCACCATCACAAACATTCAAATCATACATTTCAATTTAAGTGCACAGGGAATAAGAAGTACTTATTTATTAAAAGCTACATCCAACTAATTAACTGTGGGTGTTCACCTTTCCACCCAACCATAGGCTCAGAGGCATTCATTCTTAGCGCTCTGGCCACCCCCGTGCCAAGCCATGATAACACTAGGGAACTTATGTCGTATCTCACAAATCCTCTCTTTGTTACAACAACCCTGTGAGGTTTATCAGATGCTTCCTCAACATCAAACTCGTGGCCTTCCTCTTTTCTTCTACATATCCAAGTCGCACGTTCCCCTCTGTGCATACTCTCTTGTTTGGTGTCTCTCCTACTCTTTGCAGAGCCTCACACACCTCCCTCAACTGTCTGCACATGTATATCTCTTTCATGCCTTTCCCAGGATGGTTCTTGACCTATCCTGTTCCTTTTGTCAAAAGGAAACTCAGGTTAGTCTAGGTCTCCAGGACTTTGTGGTACTTTGGCCTGACAACCTCCTGTCTCCTCAGCCAGACCATGCTTCCATTCATGGGGGTGGTTGATTATTCAACCACCAGTCCTTCCTTCATTAACTAATTCCTCGCCCTGGGATCCAGAGGGGGTTTGTTATTCTCAACAAGGGGAAATTTGGGGTCATTTGACATAATGAACCCTCTCTTATAGTTTTCCCATTCTTTCCTCTAGTGATATCATGGGCAGTACTTCAAGGCTTCACACCCACAGTCAGTTATCAACAATCCAAACAACAATACATTTACATTGTTCAGATGCCATAGCATGGTGATCATAACTAATGATTAATTACAAGCTGGAGAAATAGGGGTATTACACTTCATAAATAATAGAAAATACATTTAAAAAATATAGGACAAACTACATTTTATGTAGATCAATCTTGTATAATTAAAAAAAAAAAAGTTATCTATTTAGCACTAAAATGGTTATTGTGAACAAAAGTCACTTGTTAACATTTAAAAATTTTGGAACAACATACATATAATTAAAAGTAAAATTGACATATTAAAATTTCAAGAAAAATATCATTAGAAAGATAACACAATTATTTATATATATTTAAACATTGCCTAATTTGTTCTAAATTATTTATGTATAATTAGTGTTGTAAATTATTTTAGTTCTTTCAATATGTTATCACATAAACTTGTCAAAACCTTAAAGGTTTGTGATTTCTACCTAAGTTTGTATTTTTGCCTGTTTCTCCTCCTTTTGCAGACCCAAATGTAAGTTTTTCCTCTCGGCTTGTAGTTTTACTTTTGTCTGCCTTCGTCCGTTTGATTGACCTGTTTTCTCTAAGACCAATCACTTCTCTCTTGACCTTTGTCACTGATCATTTGTTTTCCGGAGCCCTCAGTCAGTCGTCCATGTAATTGTTCACAGGCCGCAGTCGTGAGCACCAAGCACAACACTTGAAGTAGTCTGATATAAAAGCAAATCAAGCGAGAGAGCAAAATCGATTTCCAACGACGAAGATCCATCAAGCAGTTCAGAGCGACGACCATCGGGTGATTGGGATATAAAGTTAGGTCGAGTTTAACGTTAGCAAGAGGTCTGAAATCGCGGGGTCCATCCTAGCCATTCGTGTTGCGAAGGACACGTGGTGCATGATCAGTGTTTCGTGGTTTCACGAGATGGAGCGGTCGAGGAGCAAAGTCATCAGAACTCCCGAAATGCGAAATCATGAAAAGATTGTTGTCGTTGATCAAAGGAGAGAGTTGGATCGTTGGATCATCTTTTCACAATTTCGCGAGTCGGGAAAGTAAGAGGGAAGAGTCTTGAAGACTCGCGGAGTGCGATGTCCCGAAATGTCGATGTCGTCTGGGTCGTTCGATCAAAGGGGACGCGTGTCATCCGATCCGAGAGTCGCGATTTCGCGACTCAGAGGTTTGAGCATAGAATGCAACATGAGTTCGCGAAACACGAAATCGTGATGCACCTAGGAATTAGGCTCACGGTCACTGCCCAAGGTCATATGGAAGGAGGACTAAAGGAAAGGTAAGCGACCATTCGAGCAGTGGGCAACTAAAGTTGTTCAAGGGGATGATCGCGGCCGTCAAATCCAAAGAAAATTTGACCATTGATCCAGACGGGCATTTTCGCGATTTTGAGCGTTGGGATGTTTGGAATCAAGGTAAATAAGAACTCTCGAAACGCGAATTCCGAAACTTCATATGGGATAAGCACGAATTCATGGCTCGAGGTCACGCGGGGCGAGGAAAAGAGCTGTGCAAAGGATCAAAGCGCCCGAGTTGGTCATAGAGGAAGATTTACGTGACCTCGAGGCGCCAGATTTGACTCGAAGGAGTCGTGAGCTTGCCTGGAACATTCATGGGTGTTAGGTCTTGCCCTGATCCCGATGAAAGTAGTTAATGAAAATGGGGAAGGTGGTTGAAACCTCATTTCACCATATAAATGGAAAGCATGAAAAATCTGGCTGTGGAAAACAGATTGTCAGCCGAAAGTTCCCTGTCATGGATTTTCCAGTGAAGCTCATACTGATCTGATCTTGCATCTGATAAAAGAATGCAAGTGCAGCATGATAGAAGAGGATGCAGATGCAAAGCTTTGATTATAGTAGCCAGGTCACACTCTTGGTGGTGAAATTCTCTGAGTATAAATACTCAGTTTTGATATTTTGTTATCTTCGATGGTAGAGCAAAGATCTCGTATTGCAAAGCTTTGATGAAGCCTCCGGTTCTCTGGTTATGGATCGCCATTTGAGACTTTTTCTTTAATGAAAGTCAACATTCCTATCATCTCTTTTGCTTCTGATATTGAAGACTTGGGCATGGGTGATCCAGTCGAGTTGTTGTGACTGTATTGTGATGTATTTTTTATTGCAATATTGTTATGATGTTTTCAGTTTCCTGAAGTTTGGGTTCAAGAAGATCTTGTATTCAGAGCTTTTCCTCCTTAGGCTGCTGGAAGACCCGATGTCCACAACAGACCTCTACATTTCCTCACCCATTCTCCCCCCTACTCATCACTATAGTACAACTTACTCATTGAAGTTAGATCAAAACCTCACATGTTTATGCATGCCAACCCGGTTTTTCTGAGTTAAAGCGCTATAATCCTGAGACTGCATCCATTAGACCACCCTTAAATTTACTCATTGTGACATAAAACTAATGGGTACTGGGCTTACCTCTGCCGCAATCCAGAGGTGACTTCTAGTGCTAACATTTTTGGCGCCGTTGCCGGGGACGAAATTGAAGATTTTCCCTGGGATTGAACGACAAAGCTTACTAGTTCTGAAGGTGCATCAGAACTTAGTACATCAAAGATTGCAACTATGCACCTGGTGACTCCACTATCTCGGCTTTGTTGTTTCAGTGTGACTGCTTTTGGCTACACCTGGTAGCCCTTGGGAGAACACAATGATCAGAGCTAGTCTTTGATGGTGGACAAAGAGCAGACACACTCATTCTACATATCATTCACCTGACAACTCCATGGTTAAAGGATCGATTGGCGACTCCACTGGTTTGAAATGGACAAAATCCAGGCTCGAAGGTTTGCTCCCTTTAATTTTTCTGCTGTTCTTGGTTTTCCTCATGTTGTCCCTACCGTGGACGAATGGGGTGATTATTTGCCTATATTTACAAGACACAGAGATGACAATCCTGCAGAGCATCTTCGTGAGTTTCATGAATTCATACATCAGTGGGAGATACATCATGAGGATGTATTAATGAAGATGTTCATGTTCTCATTAAATGGGGATGCTCGTGAGTGGTTTTGATCCTTGCCCCCTGCTAGCATCCCCTCCCCGAGAGAGTTTCATGCGGCTTTCAATAGACAATGTCAACAGTTTTATTCTTCCAAGTTAATTTGTCATAATTGTTGTGAAGAATATAAAGATTGTGTTCAAGGTATGACTGTTTCAAATGAAAGTTGTGAGAATGAAAGCTATGAGGATGGAAGCCGTGAGAACGAAGAATATACCTCAGAGGAGTTGATGGAGCTGGTAAAATCTCTTTCTGTAAGGATGGAGGGATTGGAGGAAGATTTTTCTCGTCGCTCTTACGAAGAAGACGAAAAGGATATTTCGGTCCTTGGAACAAAGGGTTTTGGAAACCTTGCTTATGATGAATAAGTGATGTCAGATACCGACCAAGAACAAACAACTTTTGACGGATATCCCAGCGAGGACAACGAAAAGCAGAGCTCTTCCATGTTTCCTGATTATAGTGATTGTGAAACTGATCCTGGGGAAAGCCATGAAGGAGAAAAGGAGGAGCCACATCTCTCATCTATCTTGGTTCAGAAGTTTGCCCCTTTCAATTTCTTAGCCATATATGGTTATCCACATCCAGTGCTGGCTATAAACGAATGGGATGATTATCTTTCGAGATTCAGAGGAAGCAAGCATGACCATCACGGTGAGAACTTATTAAAATTTCATGCATACATGCTTGAACATGGTTTCTTTCACGAGGATGTCTGGATCAAGATGTTATGTTTTTCTTTAGAAGAAGATGCTCTTGGATGGTGTCTATCTCTCCCTGCTGCTAGTATCCATTATTTGAAGGATTTTCACGATGCTTTTAATTCGTATTAAGGGAAGATTTACCCGACTCATATTATTTTTGATGACTGTTGTAAGAGGTTTGCACTCCACATTCTATAGATGATTGAGTGTTCCTCATGTGATGAGTCTGGTAAAGATCTGATTGAGAAAGAAAGAGAGAAGTTTTTCTTCTATCTGCCTTCGTCACTGATCATTTGTTTTCCCGAGCCCTCAGTCAGTCGTCCAGGTAATTGTTCACAGGCTGCAGTCATGAGCACCAAGCGCAACACTTGAAGCAGTCAGATATAAAAGAAAATCAAGCGAGCGAGCAAGATCAATTTCTAACGACGGAGATCCATCAGGCAGATCAAATTGACAACCATCGAGTGATCGAGATATAAAGTTAGGTCAATTTTAACGTCAGCAAGAGGTCCGAAATCGCGGGGTCCATCCTAGACATTCGTGCTGCGAAGGACACGTGGTGCACGATCAGTGTTTCATGGTTTCACGAGATGGAGCAGTCGAGGAGCAAAGTCATCAGAACTCCCGAAATGCAAAATCGCGAAAAGATCGCAGTCGTTGATCAAAGGAGAGAGCTAGACCGTTGGATCAGCTTTTCGCGATTTCGCGAGTCGGGAAAGTAAGAGGGAAGAGTCTTGAAGACTCCGAAGCGTGATGTCCCGAAATGTCGATGTCGTCTGGGTCATCCGATCAAAGGGGACACGTTTCACCTGATCCGAGCATCGCGATTTTGTGACTCGGAGGTTTGAGCATAGAACATAACATGAGTTCGCGAAACGCGAAATCGCGATGCGCCTGGGAATTAGGCTTGCAGACACTGCCCAAGGTCATATGGAAGCAGGGCTAAAGGAAAGGTAAGCGACCATTCGAGCAGCGGGCGGCTAAAGTTGTTCAAGGGGATGATCGTGGCTGTCAGATCCAAAGAAAATCCGACCGTTGATCCAGACGGGCATTTTTCGCGATTTTGAGCATCGGGATGTTTGGAATCAAGGGAAGTAAGAACTCCCGAAACGCGAAATCCTGAAACTTTATATGGGATAAGCACGAAGTCATGGCCTGAGGTCGCGCGGGGCAAGGAAAAGAGATGCGCAAAGGATCAAAGCGCTCGAGTTGGTCACAAAGGAAGATTTGTGTGACCTCGAGGCGCCAGATTTGACTCGAAGGAGTCGTGAGCTCACCTGGAACATTCATGGGTGTCCGGTCTTGCCCTGATCCCGATGAAAGTAGTTAATGAAAATGGGGAAGGTGGTTGAAACCTCATTTCACCACATAAATGGAAAGCATGAAAAATCTGGCCGTGGAAGGCAGAGTGTCAGCCGAAAGTTCCTTGTCATGGATTTTCGAGTGAAGCCCATACCGATCTGATCTTGCGTCTGACAGAAGAATGCAAGTGCAACCTGACAGAAGAGGATGCAGACGTGAAGATTTGATTATAGTAGCCAGGTCACACTCCTGGTGGTGAAATTCTCTGAGTATAAATACTCAGTTTTGATATTTTGTTATCGTCGATGGTAGAGCAAAGCTCCCGTATTATAAAGCTTTGATGAAGCCTCTGGTTCTTTGGTTATGGATCGCCATTTGAGACTTCTTGTTTAATGACAGTCAACATTCCTATCATCTCTTTTGCTTCTGATATTGAAGACTCGGGCATGGGTGATCCAGTCGAGTTGGTGTGACTGTATTGTGATGTATGTTTGATTGCAATATTGTTGTGACGTTTTCAGTTTCCTGAAGTTTTGGGTTCAAGAAGATCTTGTATTCAGAGCTTTTCCTCCTTAGGCTGCTAGAAGACCCGATGTCCACAACAGACCTCTACATTTCCTCACATGTTCTTCCCCCTACTCATCACTATACTACAACTTACTGACTGAAGTTAGATCAAGACCTCATCTGTTTATGCATGCCAACCTAGTTTTTTTGAGTTAAAGTGCTATAATACCGAGACTGCGTCCATTAGACCACCCTTAAATTTACTCATTGTGACATAAAACTGATGGGTATTGGGCTTACCTCTGCCGCAATCCAGATGTGACTTCTAGTGCTAACACAATATATGAAAATTTACTCATTTTCTTTGCAAAATCACAACTTGTTTGATACTTTTAATAGCAATATTGTATGATTTTATTTATTATTAATAATAATATGAAAACCTCTCTTAAATTAATTAGGTATCAATTTCTTAAATTATTTAGGCATCAATTTCATTCATTTACTAAGTTAGGCATCAATTTCATTCTATTACTAGGTATGTTAGTTTTATTATTTTTTTGTTTAAAATTTAATTTTAATTTTTTTTTGGACAAAACCTATCATAATTCATTGTCAATTAAGCGTGAGTACAATCATCACTAACTACTATTTGTAAATGTGGGTTAACTCATCACTGTAATTCAAGGAAAACCACACCATCTTAAATGACCCAATGATGGTGGTCCATAAATTTCCTTACTTATAAGGGAAGGATGGAATTTCACTGAAAAATTGTCCATCAAATAGTGTTAAAATCCAAGGAAGAGCTTTTAGACAATTGAAATAGCATTAATAAAGTATAAATAAACAATAAAGCTGACATGTTGGTTGTTGCTATAAGGCTAGAAAGGTAGACAATCCGTGGAATAGAGGTCCACTCTCGTGGACTTTGAGAAGCCTCTACCCTTACTAAGTCACGATTTATTGATATATCTGGCTTGCCTGCTGTTAGATATACTCTTGGGTTACACTGACACCTAGTAAACTTGATATACTCTTGGGTGATAGTGACATCTAGTAGACTTAATCTGAAGTCTAGTCCAAAGCAAACTACCCATTATAGATTCTAATGGTTAAAATAAATAAATAATCAAAATATAAATAAATAATGAATGTAAAGTTATGATATTTAAAAAGGATAAATTATTGTATGGAAGAATTTGTAATAATGAATTCGTTGGATGCTATCCATTACTCATCCATCCATATGCATGCATGAAATAAATTGATGCATACATACATGATGTGATAGATGCAGTCTCAATATCCGTCAGTGTATTTAACAATATTTTAAAATAAGCGGTAGCGGCGGCGATTGAGGGGTCCGTGCCGCGTCTCGACTCCTGCAGGCGTACGCAAAAGGGGACGCATATTACGGGTCCACAACTGCCACCGCGGCGGTTGACAGTGAAGGGTACCGTATCTGGATATGCCACGTGTAAATCAACCTTTACCAAATGAAAAATATTCAATAATGAAAGGGACATCTGTGTTGGCTGCCCCTGCATCATGTGTGGGCTGGCGGCTGGCTGATGGGACGTGCCACACTCGCGGCGGACGGAATCGACTGTCGGAGACTCGGAGTCCGAGTGATATTCCGTGCATCGTAATTATTTGCCGTTATATTTTACGTGTAATTACCGGCCCCACCGGGCGGCGCATATGGTTCCCACCTGTCTTTACCTGTCACTTCATGGTTTGCATGGTGGAGATCCGTTGCCGTGATTCGTGTGTTTTACGTATGATGTCAAGTAGCTGACGCCGCGAGCTGCAAACGCGATGATGGTCGACGGCATTAGGAGGACACGCGGCGTTATGCGAGTGGGCATACTTGCTGATTTGAGAGGCGCCGACAACAGCCCTTCAGTGCTGCCTCGTCGAAGATGATGACGTGTATGATGCTGTCGGATTTATTGACGCAAATGTTCACCTTTTCACCTGCGGTTAGTCGATCATGGATGCTGTTTCATTTTTACCTCCTTCCCGGGTGATTGTTCTTGCTTCTCGTATTATGTATATGACGTGCCGTTTAATCTTATAGAGTATTTTAAACGTTCTACTTTTTGAGGTATTTTGGTCACTTTTTCCGTTTGATTTTGCTCGAAATTTGATGATGAATGGTTGGATCTGTAGAGTTGAGTGACTAAGTTTGTATAATCTTAGTGTTTCAGGGTTTTTTCGCATACTGAATCCATTTATCATTCAGAAAGACAATTTAAACAACAGAAAATAGAGATTTTGTCCAAATTTACATCGCCGGATTCCAGCCAATCCCTGCCAGACAACCCAAAAGGTAGAACGTTTAGCCAACACCTAAATCTTTTTACGTCAGTGACGTGTCATCAGCCTGCCACTGCCAATGGTTTTTTTATAATCATTTAGGTAGTAGTTTATATTAATTTGGTGAGCCATATCCACCCTACTACATAACATTGAACGCTGATGCTAGTGGCATCGGATCTGAAAGCAATTTATTTATGACAGTTCATACAACTCCCGCCACAACATTCAATGCTACAATTCAGATCCAACAATATATACACATCCCACCTGGATATTGCTTAGCATTGTGGATATTGGTTGCCTAGTAATTTGCACCACACTTAGATGTATAGGTGTCGTGATACCCCATTCCAAGCTTTTGAGGTTGCATTATTGCTCACTATTATCGTATGCCATCGACATTTGAAGTTGCCTTGTTGCACGCCATCGACATTTAAGGTTGCCCTGTTCCACAGGGTTGGATGTATGGGTGTTGTGATATCGCAACATCTATACATCTGACGACGTGCAACTATGCAACCTCAAAAGATATTAGACACCCATACATTTGATAATATGTGACGACGTAACCTCAAAAGTCTTGAGATGAGTGCAAAAACTTCGCATGGTGGACATTACTTACCCTAAACTTATTACCATCTCCATAGTCACATGAACTACGACTTTGGAGTTGTGGCTTTCAAAATTCCCTAATTGTTTGTACTAGGCTTGAGAACAATATTTTCAAATGCTCATGTTGTCCACACATTCATGGAAGAACATCAACTAGGCTTTAGGAATAAGATATAACAAAGAAACATGAATCTAATATAATAGGAATTATCTAATTAGTTAGATGTAATAATTGAAATAATGTTAGTAATATGGTAAAGATAGATAGATAGATATTTTATTACATGGTCTAGCATATTTAATGGTGATATGAAACAACAAAATTCACACTACATGTCTTAATTTTGAAGAAAATAAAGTAGGAAATTACAATAACTGGAGTTAGTGGTATAATGGTAGGGCTCAAATCATGGACTTGACCTACTTACCTAATTTTGACCCCCTTCTCTCAGTGTCAAAGATTAACTGTGTCGTTGATTCTACTCTTAGCTATTTGCTTCTTTCTTGCATATAGGAATGCCTCAAATACGTGATTCCAAAAGCATTGATATAAGTGTATTAAGACTTTGATAAAAATGGAGACGAAGAAATATGAAGAGATAAGGGATACACATATATGACACTGAGTTCAACTAAAAGCCCTCAAGAAAAGATGGGAAGAGTCGCATCTCTTAACATTTAAGGTTGAGAAAAGGTGAGCAATACACAACAATGAAGATATATACTATGAAGAACACCAACTCTAAGTTGTGGAAGAAATTCAATGTGACATGCTCCCATAAGATATGTTAGGACCCATGCGTCTCTTCCTATATGCCTGAGTAATGGGGTACTAAGATAAAAATAAAATCTGAAATGAATTAAAGTTTAGTGGTACACAATAACATTTTTAGAAGTGAGGAAACTCTCTAATGAAAATGGGACACATCTCTTTCCAAAGTGATGGGTTGCCTCTCTGGGTGACCCTATATGTAAGGGTGACAAATCCTTACCTAACATGTTTTCATACTTTTGTGCGTAGATACAACCCTTCCTTCTTGGTGTGTTCTCTTCATTCTAGTTTTATGATTAATCTACTTTCTCTATGCTATAGCTTATCAATTATCGTATAGATATTGATGGATGACATAAAAATTTTCCTCGAAAAAGCATTTGTCTTACTATTCAATTGAATCAAAGACAACTTTCCATTACATATAGACTCGAAGCCATTACAACATACTCATTATTAATAGATGAAATAATAGTTATTAATAGATGACATAATAGTTAGTAATGTATTCCTCATCTTCATAATGATTTTTTGAATTTCTAAATAAACAATAATATTTACCATTAATCTTACAATAAGCCAAACTAAAAACAATGCTCTTTCAATTAGATTATCCTATTACATTCCTTATATAATAGGATATGTAATGATCATATTGTTGCTTTCTAAAATGGGGGAAAATGACCTTATGAGAGTGTTAGCTACAAGAACTTCACAATGATGAATTGAGAAATTCTTACCTCTTCATCATTGTGATTAAAAATTTAATATATTTTTGTGTTATAAAAACTTTATATATTCTTAGTTGTAAAATTTAGCTTAATTATTATAGAGATAAATAATTTACATAATTGATTTCTTACTGTGTTATAGTATAGTATGTAAATATTTAATGTCTTATATTATTATTAAACTTGAAATTTGAAAAATATTTATAATTTTAATTATATAACTAAACATTTTAGAAATTGTTTGTTTTTTTAATTATTAATAATAAATAATTATATTTAACAAGCAAAATAACCAAATATTATTTAAAAATTATTTGTTTTCTAAATTATTAATAATAAATAATTATATTTAACAATAAAAATAACTTAGGAAAGAGATTTTACCCATCAAATTTTTACATTGGTAAACTTTGAAATTTTGATTCTAACCTTCAAAGAAACATTATTTTTTTAATTCTTTCGTATTTTTATAGCATTTTTTATTTATTTTTTAAATATATAAAATTAGTAGATTTGGATCGCAATATATAGTTATTTTATGTTTATACTTTATTTGCAAATATTGTAGATAGCTCCACGGCATCTTATTTTTCAAAACTTTATATAAAATTAGTAAGATTCGAATCTCACTCGAGATCCTTTTGCATTGTCAGTTCATGAATTTAAAGATATTATTTTATTATTATTAATTATTCATGGTTTAGAAATAAGATATAGAAAAAATAACAAGAACTTTATGGCTACTTAGTATCTTCTCAACACATTAATTTATATTTTAATTATCGTTTTGTTTTAATTTAATATATATATATATATATTTTTTTTTTTAATTTTAAAATAAAAAGTGGAGAGCCTGCTATAATATATTATCAAAAAACTGTAGCAAAATGTACATAGTCAAGAGTCTGAGTCACCCAAAGTGCTGCCGGAAACCGGAAACCAACATAGGTGCATAGCAACAACAACTGTAAACTAGTGGCACCCATCCTGCCCGGAGGAAACCAGGACAGGTGCCTAAAGTCTAAAAAGAGCATAAAACAGTAGCATAAAACTAAAGAGCCAGAGAACATGAAAAACCTAGGTAATTGGTGACCTGTCGCCTTCCTCTGTCTTCCACGTGGACCCGGACGGGATGGCGAAAGACTGCGCACAGAGGGGACATTTTCGCCGAGCTGGAGCGCCAGAGTAAGCATCGAGAAGCATGTCCAGGCGTTGGCCCATGATGAGGGCACGATGCTCCAGGGTAGACATGTGGCCTCGGAGCTCGAACACCAAGGACAGGTGCTCCTCACGGAGGAGAAAGCCATGCAGATCACCACCTTCGTCGTTGGGTGTCCTTCGCTTCGCGTCATCCTTCCCTTCGCTCCATCCTTCCCTTCCCTTCGCATCGTCCACCTCCAACGCAGCTTCCAGGTCCTGCCAGGGAACCTCTTCCACAATGCAACCAGGAAAATTGGCGTCCAAACCCAAGTTGGGTTTGCGTTCCCCACTGCCAGACCTCACTATGTCGCAGGGCGCCTCCATTGTCGTCAGCTCCTCCAAATTCGGGTCCTCCTCTACAATGCAAACCGGGTACAATTCCTCAGTGCCGTCCTCCAACTTAACGGTGTCCATACTGCTACGGCCAGTTTCCTTATCGACGATGGTGGAGAGCAGAGCCTTCTTCTCGGCTCGAGCCTTCTTTCTCAGCAGTGAAGTAGCTATGGCCAGAGCACGTTCGAGGTGCTCTTTACGTCGCCGCTGCGCCTTGTGGGCGTTCCAGGCAGAGCCACGGTGAGGCGTTCCTCGTTTCCTCGTCATGCTGCAGAGCGCTCGCCAAGAGATACACACAGGCTGGGACGAGGAGGACTCACGCCAATTGAGAGCACAAGCAGGAGGACTCGCACCAATGCTCCACGAAAGGATGGTGAACCAGGGTGCGAGGAGCACGAAACTACACCAGAATCTCCAGACGCGGAGCAGAGCCGAGACCGGAGCAAGAGAAAACGAATGATCAAACTTCGAATACCCATAGCCGCCTTTAACATCAAACTTACCGAGCTCGTAAATGGTCGCTCGAGGGAGGAGTCCTCCCATCGCAGAGCTGCTGTTATGGCTGTCCTGCATCCTTAATGCGGGTGCAATGGTGACAGCCTCCAGCATTTAATCCCCGGCTGAGTGCAAGCCAGCTGTCACGCCTTCGCCACGTGTCACCCCATGCGGGGAATTTAATTTATATTTTGATTATTGTTTAATTTATATATATATTTTAGTTATAGTAATATTTTATGTAAACAAGTAGAATGAGTAATAAAGTTATTTAATATTTAATTAAAAAAATAATTAAATACTAAATAATATGTTAATAAGAAAAAATATTAAATATTTTGGTAGGGGTGTAGACCAACATGTATCGTGTAAATGGAGGGAATTATGTAAAAAAGAGGTCTTAAGTTCGATTCTCACCCCGATTTACCAGTGCCTCATGTTTACGAGATGTGTGGAGGCACATGGATGTTATAGAGGTAGCATATGAGAATCGCGAGTTGTTGATTTTGTAAGTCACAAAAAAAATGATATTCTATTGGAAAATATTAAATGTGTAATAAGTACTCTCCATTAAAAAATAAATGGAAGCTCAATACACTCTGAAAGTGTATATGGAGAATGTAATTTTGTTCTCATCTAATGAAATAAATTACTCTTTTTTCCTTTAAAAATTTAATGCTTTAGTGGTGTAGAGCATTCCTTGATGGGATGTATTCTTAAGACTTATTTTGTGTGTCACATGTGGGGTAGCGTGGACACACTTGGACGTTAGCATTTCTTGATAACATGTATTGTTAAGATTTATCTTGTGTGTCACATGTGGGATAGTTGTGCATACTTGGAGATTATGTATAGAGCAACTTGGACACACCTAGAAGTTATAGTAATAATGAAATAACACGATCAGATATCACGCTAGTAGGTGTTCAAATAATTATAAATTCTACTAGTCACAAAAATAATAATAATAAATAAATCTTAAAAAACATAAACTCTATATAAACCAATAATCCTACCACTATAATATTCACTAACTACTAAACTTTCAACATATAGAAGTATCTCAATGGTTGTTTGTTCCACCTATTTAAACATTTTATAATCAACAACATAGTTAGTTCGTTCTAGTACAAGTTAAGGACTTAATTTAATGGGCGAAGTGATCTCTCTAAAATGATAGATTAGAAGAGTTGATATCAAATATATTATGTGGGATCCATATGTACTCATAAGACTATGTATAACATTTAAAACAAGATTTTGAGTGATAGAGTGCTCGCATATCAAGGAGCTTTGAATTCTACGACATTTTCGTATGCATAATAAGGTCTATCATATTAATGTTACCTACAAAACTTTCCTCGTTAGTGCAACGGATGCCCTTTCAACTTTTGTAGAATCAAAGGTTGGAATGGCTTGCAAATGGAAAAAAATTGAGGTTGGAATGGTTTGTAAATGGAAACCATTGAAATGGAAAAAAATGAGATTGGAATGGCGGGTAAAAGGAATCAATTGAGTTGGTACAAATAAAATTGTTGCAGCTACTTATAGATGATAAGAAGAGAAAGAAAAACTTAATACTATAAAAACTCAATTTAATGTGGATTTCAAGATTAGATTTGCTATTGATATAATATGAAAACTTAAATTGAGTGGAGTGTTTTTTTATTTCTTAGGACTTGTAAGATCAATATTGGCAAGCAATCCTTTATTGGCCTAATATTGGCAAGCAATCCTTTATTGGCCATAGGGGACTAGTTAATGTAAATCTAGGACCCCTCTCACTAGACCCATAGAATGATGTAGAGAGATATGATCTTGGCATAGGGGTATGATTGGTTGTTAGAGATCTCACAAAGTTGGCGGATCGAATAATTTATATAAGTTCATTAAAGTAATACTAGAACCCCTCTAACCAGACCCACATAATGATATAGTGAGATATGAACCTGGAGTAAGGGTATGACTCGTTACTAGAATTTTCATAAACTTGGAAGATCAAATTATTCATTTAAGTCCATTAACACCATATGATTTGATTCGTGGTTGAGAACGATTATAAAAATTTACTAGATTTGGAAACATATAGAACCATAGACAATGATGTCATTATGGTATTTACTTGTAATGTATGTTCCTTGAAATATATGTCAAATTACCTCATGAAGGAGTGGGAATAAGTAAACTAGACGCATGAGTCTCATTAGCATTAGCAAATTTCTTGAGATATGCAACATTTTTCTTAGCTAGCTCCATAGAATAGTCTATGTTGCCTAGCAAGTTCAAAAGTTTTGTATGCTTGAACATATCCTTGCTTGCATGGTCCTCGTTTTTTTCCAATACGATGTTATACAACAATATATCCATTAAAAATTTCTATTAGATTCCTTGAGAAAATGAATTTGATAGAATCTACCTCAGTGGATTATAACTATGTCATAATCATATATGCATCATACTATAGGTAATGAGTTTGATTTCCAGGCTTTCGACCACTTGCAGATATAGTAAGTGTGTAAAACTAGCACCACACTAGAATTTATGTCAATCTGCACCAAAAAAAAAACAAGTGTTGCGTGGCAGCGTAGTCCCTGCCAAGCATGTTACAAGGTAAATTGTGGAAAATGGGATCGAATTGTAAATGACGGAAGTGTTTGGTGCAAAATGTATATCACGGAAATGTTGTGTGCAACATGTATATCACAGAACATGGGGCATAAAATTTCATTAGCGCTAAGGCGTGACCCCGCGGAGAGATAATTGGCTAAGTGTTGAAAGGAGTTGCAATCGGTCGGGCTCATGATATGACGATATAGGACCATTAATTTAAATTGTATTTATATTAATGTATTGTAATAGATAATTTTTGGTCCAAATGTAGATCATGTTCCAATATGTGGAGGAATTGTAGACCACAAAAGTTTTAGGTGCAAGATATATACAGGGGAACTGTAGATGACGCAAGTTTTGGGTGCAAGATCTATAATAGCGCGTCGAAATGTAAACGACGGAAGTGTTTGGTGCAAAATGTATATCACAGAAGTGTTGTGTGAAACATGTATATCATGGAACATGGGGCATAAAATTTCATTAGCGCTAAGGTGTGACCCCGTAGAAAGATAATTGGCTAAGTGTTGAAAGGAATTGCGATCGGTCGAGCTCATGATGTGATGATATAGCACCAATGCACAAGTTTGAAAAAAGTCAGGTTCAAGTTTAAGTATATTTATTAAAATTGTATTTATATTAATGTATCGTAATAGATAATTTGTGGTCCAAATGTAGACCATGTTCCAATATGTGGAGGAATTGTAGACCACAGAAGTTTTTGGTGCAACATGTATACAACGAAACTGTAGATGACACAATTTTTGGGTGCAAGATCTACAATAGCGCCAACCCGGGGGTCAGTCGGGCTCCCGTAAATCGCTGTTGAATACATTTTTTTGGTTGTTAATGGAAATAAGCAAAGCACTGAGTTGTCACAAGTAGAAGCAGAATATATATAAAATTTGACAGGTGGGGCCTTACGTCTCCTCGGGAGCCCTTGTGACGATCGTTTTTCCTCTATACTATCTTTCTCGTTACTTAGTCGTTTTTTCGAAAATGTTCCAATGGGCGCGTTGGCGGATGGACCGGTTCACATTTGCTCTTGTGCTTTTATATCGTGACTCTGACCGATCGCTAACATCCACTTTGAATGATGGAAGTGTTTGGTGCAAAATGTATATCACATAAATGTTGTGTGCAACATGTATATCGCGGAACATGGGGCATAAAATTTCGTTAGCACTAAGGCACGACCCCACGTAGAGATAATTGGTTGAGTGTTGAAAGGAACTGCGGTCGGTCGGGCTCATGATGTGACGATATAGGACCATTAATTTAAATTGTATTTATATTAATGTATTGTAATAGATAATTTGTGGTCCAAATGTAGACAATGTTCCAATACGTGGAGGAATTGTAGACCACAAAAGTTTTTGGTGCAATATGTATACAACATAACTGTAGATGACACAAGTTTTGGGTGCAAGGTCTATAATAGCGCGTCGAACTGTAAATGATGGAAGTGTTTGGTGCAAAATGTATATCAGGGAAGTGTTGTGTGCAACATGTATATCATGAAACATGGGGCATAAAATTCCGTTAGCGCTAAGGCACGACCCCGCAGAGAGATAATTGGCTAAGTGTTGAAAGAAACTGCGGTCAGTCGGGTTCATGATGTGACGATATAGGACCAATCGACGAGTTCGAAAAAAGTCAGGTTCAAGTTTAAGTATATTTATTAAAATTGTATTTATATTAATGTATCGTAATAGATAATTTGTGGTCCAAATGTAGACCATGTTCCAATATGTGGAGGAATTGCAGACCACAAAAGTTTTTGGTGCACGATGTATGCAACAGAACTGTAGATGCCGCAAGTTTTGGGTGCAAGATATATAATAGCGCCAACCCGAGGGTCGGTCGGGCTCCCATAAATCGTTGTTGAATACATTTTTTTGGTTGTTAATGGCAATAAGCGAACCATTGATTTGTCATGAGTAGAAGCAGAATATATATACAATTTGACAATTGGGGCCTTATGTCTCCTCGGGAGTCCTCGTCACTCTATTTTGAAGTCCGTCCGACCGTTTTTCCTCTCTACTATCTTTCTCGTTACTTAGTCATTTTTCTGAAAATGTCCCAATGGGTGCGTTTGCATATGGACCGGTTCACATTTGTGCTTGTGATTTTATATCGTGATTTCAACTGACCGCTAACCATTCGATGCCTAGCCACTTTTCAGAGCGCAGATTTCTGGATAGGCGGGCTCTATAACTGGGGTCATAATTGTATATGATGCAAGTGTTTGGTGCAAAATGTATATCACAGAAGTGTGGTGTGCAACATGTATATCATGGATTATGGGGCATAAGAAATCGATAGCATCAAGTCATGACAAATTGTAGAGTACGAAAGTTCAGGTTCAAGTTTAAGTATGTTTATTAAAATTGTATTTATATTAATGTATCGTAATAGATAATTTGTGGTCCAACTGTAGACCATGTTCCAATATATGGAGGAATTGCAGACCACAAAAGTTTTTGGTGCAAGATGTATATAGCAGAACTATGGATGATGCAAGTTTTGGGTGCAATATCTATAATAGCGCCAACCCAGGGGTCGGTCGGGCTCCCGCAAATTGTTGTTGAATACATTTTTTTGGTTGTTAATGGCAATACACGAACAACTAAGTTGTCACGAGCAGAAGCAGAATATATATACAATTTGACAGGCGAGGCCTTATGTCTCCTCGAGAGCCCTTGTCATGACCGTTTTTCCTCTCTACTATCTTTCTCGTTACTTATCCGTTTTTTCAGAAAATGTCCCAATGGGTGCGTTGGCGGACGGACCGGTTCACATTTGCGCTTGTGCTTTTATATCGTGACTCCAACCGACCGCTAACATACACTTTGAATGACGGAAGTGTTTGGTGAAAAATGTATATCACAGAAATGTTGTGTGCAACATGTATATCGTGAAACAAGGGGCATAAAATTTCGTTAGTACTACATAGCGACCCCGCAGAGAGATAATTGTCTAAGTGTTGAAAGGAACTGCGGTCGATCGGGCTCATGATGTAATGATATAGGACCATTAATTTAAATTGTATTTATATTAATGTATTGTAATAGATAATTTGTGGTCCAAATGTAGACCATGTTCCAATATGTGGAGGAATTGTAGACCACATAAGTTTTTGGTGCAAGATGTATACAACGGAACTGTAGATGACGCAAGTTTTGGGTGCAAGATCTATAATAATGAGTCAAACTGTAAATGACGAAAGTGTTTGGTGCAAAATGTATATCAGGGAAGTGTTGTGTGCAACATGTATATCACAAAACATGGGGCATAAAATTCCGTTAGCGCTAAGGCGTGATCCCGCGGTGAGATAATTGGCTAAGTGTTGAAAGGAACTGCGGTCGATCGGGCTCATGATGTGACGATATAGGACCAATCGACGAGTTTGAAAAAAGTCAGGTTCAAGTTTAAGTATATTTATTAAAATTTTATTTATATTAATGTATCATAATAGATAATTTGTGGTCCAAATGTAGACCATGTTCCAATATGTGGAGGAATTGCAGACCACGGGAGTTTTTGGTGCAAGATGTATACAGCGGAATTGTAGATGACGTAAGTTTTGGGTGCAATATGTATAATAGTGCCAACCTAGGGGTCAGTCGGGCTCCCGTAAATCATTGTTGAATACGTTTCTTTGGTTGTTAATGGTAATAAGCGAACCACTGATTTGTAACCAGTAGAAGCAGAATATATATACAATTTGACAGGTGGGGCCTTACGTCTTCTCGAGATCCCTTGTCATGACCGTTTTTCCTCTCTACTATCTTTCTCATCACTGTAACATACCCACTAACATAAATCAAATTTTTTGGGTTAATTTCTGACGCAAGTCGTGAACGACCGTACCCCTGGTCGCGCACTCCTGCTCTCAGGATCGTTCAATTTCTCACCTTCAACTGAGCCGGAGCGGCTCTTTTGATTCCTCTCGGGAATCACTGTGCAATTACCCGATCCACAGGTCCTTTCTTTCTCCCACACGGCCTTAGGCACTTAACCGTGGTTATCCCCGAGTTACTATCGGGGTTCGGGGTTTTGCGGTTTATGATGTCGAGAGTCACTGCACTCTCGAATCCCCGATTTGCGATCAGCTCCTTCCCTGGCCTTATCCCCTTTGGCTATGCCCTTTGGTCCATACGACCATTCCTCATACGATCCTAGCCTTATCCTTCCATCGGGGTTTTCCCATTCTAATTTCCCGATGAGTTCTTCTGTGCGCTAGCACTCCCGGCTAGGCCATGGCCCATACGACCACCTCTGATATGACCTCAGTCAAATAGCATCCCATCGGGGTTTCGGGGTTCGCAAGTTTGTGATGCAAAGTTTTCACCACCACGGAATCCCCGATATGCTGATCCCTGATGCGCTCCAGATCTCTCACAGCTGGCCTCCACTACGCCACCGTGGTCCCACATGACACGTCACTTCGAGATTTCGTGGATCGCGAATCTAGGATACAAGTTTCTCTGTGGTCGAAAACCCCGAAACGCCGAACGCCGAAACCCCGAAATCCGACTTCTCGGGATCGCACGCCACCTGTCCTTGCCCTGATCAACGGTTCCCGGTATTCCCGATATCCCGATTGACTCCAACCGCCGATGGGTTGACTTTCCTTGTCGGCCCTTTCTCTGATGGTGCTGATCTCTTCCACGCGTCCCTTCTCTGATGGATGGCTCCCGTTGATTCGGGAAATCGCCGGTCGCGATTCCAAAAGGTGTAAACCTCTTGCCTTTGAAAACGCTGAATGCCGATTCTCTGGATTCATGCCACCTGTCCTTGTCACGATCGACGACTCTGATCAATTCGGGGAATCGCAACTCGCGATTTCACGGGGTATGAACTCTCACCTCGCCAACCCTCGAATGCCGAAACCCCGAAGTCCGATGGACTTTTATCCTCCGCGCCTGCGCCTATGGTTTAACTTCCGCGCAAGTTTACTGAGATCGAACGGTCCGCGGGGTTTCACAATTCTCCTCCGCTGAAACTCTGACCGTCGATTCTCTCCTTGGAGATTTCTCCCCGTTCCAAGCTTTACCCTGTCTGGAACTTCTCCTCTGCGAACCCTCAACTTGAGTCTCGCCGATACGCACAAAAGCGCTGCCCTTCCTGAGCTTCTGTCCTTGAATCCTCAACGGATTCCTTGTCTCCTGCACTCCTGCTGAGTCTTTACGCACACACGGTGCTGTCTCTTCTGAGCTTCGGCGAATACTCAGACCCCTTGGGGAATTTTGTCCTTCTTCTCCCTCAGATGGAGAATATCAATGCCTTCCTAGCCCCTTGCTCAAGCAACCTCCGTGCTGAGTCTTTCTGGGTATTCAACAACCCAATGAAAGTTCCCTCAATGGATGCTTCCTTCAGATGACAGAACTCAAGGAGTTCCTTTTCCCTGTGCTGTCTGCGCACTCTCTCAACGCCCTCCCGATGGAGTCTCTTCTCCCACAGAACATTCAGTGGTTTTGGATTCCTATGCACCTTGCGCACCTGCTCAATGCCCTCCTGGCATAGCCTCTCAGAATCCTCAGTGATTCTGGTATTCGCTTAAGAACTCACAGCAGAGTTCTTTCTCTCTGTACACTCCTGTACATACGCTCGATACCCTCTTGGTAGAGCTCCTACAGAACTCCCAGTAAAGGTTCTGTCCACAACAGTGTCTCAGCTACACTGCCTTGACTATTGAGGTGTTCAACAACCCCAAAGTCCTCCTTCTATATGAGTTGATGATTCCAGACTTGTGCTCTCAACACGTCTTTGTCTGACTCCTCACGAGTTCAGAAGTGCCTCCTCAGTGCACTGGGATTCAGAGTCTCAACACTCTGTCACGCCCTCATGGCATGAACCCTCAAAGACCTCTCAAACCTGAAATCAAACCAACTTCCTGCAAATACAT
>ML791417.1:64462-94525 GCA_009831015.1 Picea engelmannii
AGAAAAGTTCATTGAACAAATTCAGTCGATACATCAAGTGGTGCAAGAGCAGTTGGAAAAGAGTCAAGCCAAGTACAAGACGAGACATGACAAGCATCGTGTTGATCACAGTTTCCAAGTTGGAGATGAAGTTTGGCTTTACATTAGTAAGGAGAGACTTAAGGGAGAAGGTAAAAAATTGAAACCGATTTGATATGGTCCTTTCAAGATTATCGATAAGATTGGTAACAATGCCTTTCGTTTAGATTTGCCTCCTTATATGCAAATGTATGCAGTTGTTAATGTTGAGAATTTGAAATTGTATGAGACTCCATTGATTGATGATCTTCTATAGATGATTTTTCCCCAGAATATCTTACAGAACTGCATGAAGACACCATCCTTAACAGGAGAATGTGAACTTCAAAACGAGGAAATGTGGAGTATCTTCGAGTTAGTCTTAAAGGAACAAATCCAAGCAAAGACAAGTGGATTGAGGTTGGAAGGGTGAGGGAACTATACCCTCATCTTCACATAGACTGAATATAGTCTTTTGGAGGTCCAAAAGCTTCTCAATGGGGAGGTGTGATCAGGGGATCAAATTTTGCTCAAAAATTCAAAGTGCTCAGAATCACTTCAAATCGAACAAGAGCGTAGGCCTCGTCGTTGCGAACCCAACGCAACTCGTTTTGTCTCAAACTAACGTCGGGAGTGAGAGATATCAATATCTGTTCGGATTGTCAAACAAGCAAAAAAAGGACGTTGACTGTGCAGTCCGTACAGGCTAACGTGGCAGGGGCCGTACGATGATGTGGCAGAGACCATACAATCGTACACTGATGTGGCATGTGATTACGTGGTATTTTTTGATTGGCAGATGTGGTCGAATTGTGGTGTGACACGTGGCATCATTTTTGGTTAATGGTATGGTGCCACATGGCACCCCGTTATTGGCTATTGGTTGTTGTTTAAAATTGTATGGGGTCCGAGGGGGTTGAACCCCGGACCTCCCCTTTGGCTCTGTGCTTTGGTAGAGTGTGGGATACCTTACTTATAAACTATATGTTTTATAAAATATTTGAATTTGATTTATGTTATGGTCGGCGCGGGGGTCCGGGCTGGGGCTTAGCCCTAGCCCCCGGTCGCACTCACATTACATACGACCATACCCTTCGTTAAATGGCGCGCGGGGTTTTTAAATGTGTAGCCCTTGGTTATATGTATGACCACATGTGACCACAACCGGGAGCGCGGGAGTTGATACGATTGAGTTTCTTTTGCTAGCCCAAGGTCATATCGTGATACCCATGTGCCCGAGAGCTAGGCAGTTAGGGGCTGGCGTGCCCATAACCGTCCTACAATTCGCACCATTGGCGCGGTTGCATTCGGTGCCTGGTTTTTACGCTTTAAATAGCGTGTCTGCTAGTTTGAATGAACAAGGGTGTGTTTTGTAGATGCAGAGACAACAAGCTTGAAGAGGAGACTTCCAAGAAGCCTAACTTCTTCATTTTTTGGCCAAACAAGGTGCCGAAAAAACCCAGCTAGGGGGTTTTGGATGCTCTGAAGCCATTGGAGCAGTCTGTTGGTCAATTTGAGCATTGTAAAGCACATTTTTGAGCACTTAATAATAATGATCCATTGGAAGTTGGACCAGGAGATGTAGCCCAAGAGAGGGGTGAACTCCTTTATTATTTGCTGTGTTTATGTGCTTATGTTCATTGATTATGCTACTGTTTATTTGTGTCTTAAATGAGTAAATCCTATTAATGATGTGTTTCAAAGTTGATCCATTTTCTTTTAACACATAAAATTTACTTGCAAATATTTCCAAGTTTACAAGTCTTCTTCATTTTTAGATCAGTGAATCATTGGTATTGGTTTAGAGTCCATTCAGGATAGTGTAAGTGAAAGAACTGTTGAAGTGGTTCCTGACCATGAAGTCCCGAACTTTCCAAGGCATAGACATGAATTGTCCTTTCCTTTTCGCATGAAAAAAATGCAACCAGTAGATGTACTCCACTGCTATTCCAACAAAAAACATTGTAGTAGATATGTGACATGGAAGGAAGCAAGGATTTTGTTTAGACCCGATAATCCTTATAACATTAAAGTTCTCCATTTCTTCTATTGCGTCCCTCCTATCCAGGAAGATTGTCGGCTGGCCAAAGAACCGAGGGAAATACCTTCCAAATATCAATGCTTCAAAAAATGAAACAAAATAATTGAAGACCTTATAAAATAGCTGGCAAGCATCGTGTCTCCATAATTTATGGCGTGAGAATGTTAATGGGTCAAATTCAGAGTTCATATTCCTACACATAGATAGTCTAGGAAATGGATAGCAATTCGGCACGATGAAAATAAAATAAGGTGGCATAAGTAATTTCTTTTGCCTCCTGTATTGCAATAACTGGGAAGCGTTTTGAATGGAAATTAGCTTGGGGCAATGGAAGACAGTTTCTTGCTTGACCGTAAAATATAAAATATATAGAATCGTCCGAGAGATGTCAGTTGCACTTACTTGTCTTGTTGTCCTCGTGAAAAGGAATGCAATACGTCGAAAAAGGTTTTTACATATACTAACCTGTAATATGGCCATGTCCCGGGGAGCGGGCGCTGGGTCCTGTAATAACTTCGGCAAGAGATCTAGTTCATTGACATGCTTCTTTAAGAACTTCTTGCAATTCTCACCCTTGAAAGTAGGCGTTGGGTCGAGAAGTGTTAACTTCTTTCGAAATACTTTAGGAAATAGGAAGATTTGGAAATGGTCGCCCATCTGAAAAATCCACTGGTTCAGAATATAGTTCTTGGTGCAGCACGTGAACAAGTCCTTAAAGTAAAAAATAAATAAATTGGGGATACAATGTGCCATTGCAATTTTAGATGTCGATATAACTTTCATCTGGGCAAAAGTGGACAAGTAGTGGTCATAAGCTATGGACCACTGAAAACGCTGGTCCTCATGCCCGAAAATATTCAGGGTATCTCCACAGACATGGTGTCGAGCTGCAACCATAAGGTGATGAAAACCTTCCTTTTCTCCTTATTGTATTTAAAATGTATGCTGCAACATTATAATACAATCTACGATAAATATTGGTTCAATATGTTTTAATGGAAAATGCCCTCGACCTTTTCACCTTTTAATGCCAATCTTTTCAAAGCTAATAAAAGAGTCATCAATTTGCATTGGGAAAGCGTGCGAAGATGGCAGGGAAATTGAGAAACTATTGAAAAGTGGGGAAAACATTGACAACTGTGTAATATACCTGGATCTTGACAAAATCAAGTTCAATTAAGAAGATAATTTGTTGATATTTACTTAAAAAATTTCATATTATTTTATTTTATTGTTGTTCTCTGTGGCCCAAATGCAAACTATATTCAAATTGGAATGGTGGAGCAACATTTTCATATGCAGGTAGAGCCTCAGATACACAAACCTGTAAGGTTCTAAAATTATGTGCACAATATTAAAGAGCGACATCATGTGAACACCTTTGTAGATGACAATGGGCCAACGTAATATCAAATTATTGTTATGATGACGTCTTAAAAAAACCGAAACAACCATTATTTTTTTTGCGAATTCAAGATTGACAGAGGAAACTAATCATATTCCATAATATTCTCCCATAAATGAATTTTAACGGGAGATTTCCTTGAGATTTCCGCTTATTAATGCCAATACTTTCGAACATCTGTGAACTGTCACCAGTAAAATCATAATTAGTGTCTATTGGAAAGGGGCAAACATGGCGTGCATGGACGAGAGTTAAATATGATTTGGTACTTTTTTGAACCCGGGAATCCATGCTGGAATTGTAGATCACCCAAGTTTTGGATGGAAGACGTATACTTAGAACATGCAGAATGAGAGTTCGATAACACATACCTGGGAACCCACATCCATAAAATTGGCTAAGGAAATGAAAGCGCTCGGTCGGACTCGTGATGTCAAGATATAGATTGATATACAATTTGTGAGTTCGATAAAGAGTGAGGCTTGTGAGTTGGAGGAGTCTAGGTCTTAATTGTAGATAACCAGAGTTTTGGATGCAAGATGTTATTCGAACATGGGGCATGGGAGTTCGATAATGCATTGGGGGGAACCCGTGGTCATAAAATTGGCTAACTGTTGAGATGAACAAGGAAATATATCAACAGATGCTTTGAAATATCAATAGATGTTGGGAAAAATGAGTCATAAGCTTCGAGTCCGGGTCGAATTGTAGATCATCGAAGTTTCGGGCGCAAGATGTATACCATGCACATAGGGCATGAGATTTGGATGGTGCCCACATAGGAACCCACGGCCATAAAATTCGCGAGCTATGAAAACGAACGATGGTCGGTCAGACTCGTGATGTAGAGATATAGATGGATGTGGAATCTGCCACTCCGTCGTCTAGGAACCCGTGAGCATAGACATGGATCACTCAAGTTTTGTATGGAATATGTATACTCGAAACATGAAGAATGAGAGTTCGATAAGGCGTAGCCGGGAACCTACGGCCATAAAATTGGCTAAGGAAATGTAAGTGCTCAGTCAAAATCGTGATGTCACGATATAGATGGATATACAAATTTTGAGTTCGATAAAGAGTGAGGCTTGGGAGTTCGAGGAGGGAAGGGTCGAATTGTAGATGGGCATGGGAGTTTGATAATGCATTGGGGGGGAACCCACGTTCATAAAATTGGCCAACTGTTGAGACAGACAGGGAAATATATTAACAGATGCTTTGAAATTTCAATAGATGTTGGGAAAAATGAGTCGCAAGATTCGAGTCCGAGTCGAATTGTAGATCACTGAAGTTTCAGGAGCAAGATGTATACCACACACATGGGGCATGAGAGTTGGATGGTGCCCACACAGGAACTCGCAGCCATAAAATTCATGAACTATGAAAATTAATGGCGGTCGGTCGGACTCATGTTGTAGAGATATAGATGGACATGAAATCTACCACTCCGTCGTCTGGGAACCCGTGAGAATAGACATGGATCACCCAAGTTTTGGATGGAAGATGTATACTCAGAATACGGGGAATGAGAGTTTGATAACGCCTAGCTGGGAACTTGCAGCCATAAAATTGGCTAAAGAAACGTAAGCGCTTGGTCAGACTCGTGATGTCAAGATATAGATGGATATACAAATTGTGAGTTCGATAAAGAGTGAGGCTTGGGAGTTTGAGGAGGCCAAGTTTGATATGTAGATGGGCATGAGAGTTCAATAATGCATTGGGGGGGAACCCACAATCATAAAATTGGCTAACTGTTGAGACAAATAGGGAAATATATCAACATATGGGAAAAATGAGTCAGAAGCTTTGAGTCCGGGTTGAATTGTAGATCACCAAAGTTTCAGGCACAAGACATATACCATGCACACGAGGCATGAGAGTTGGATGGTGCCCACACAAGAACCCGCGGCCATAAAATTCACGAACTATGAAAACGAACAACGGTCGGTCGGACTCCTGATGTAGAGATATAGATGGACATGAAATCTGCCACTCGGCCGTCTGGGAACCCACGAGCATATACATGTATCTGAGGAATGAGAGTTCGATAACGCGTAGCTGGGAACCCGCGACCATAAAATGGCTAAGGAAACGTAAGCGCTCGGTCGGACTCGTGATGTCAAGATATAGATGGATATACAAATTGTGAGTTCGATAAAGAGTGAGGATTGGGAGTTCAAGGAGCCCAGAGTCGAATTGTAGATGGGCAAGGGAGTTCGATAATGCATTAGGGGGGAACCTGCAGCCATAAAATTGGCTAACTTTTGAGATGAATTGGGAAAAATATCAACATATGCTTTGAAATATCAACAGATGTTGGGAAAAAAGAGTTGCAAGCTTCGATTTTGGGTTGAATTGTAGATCACTGAAGTTTCAAGCGCAAGATGTATATCGCGCACACGGGGCATGAGAGTTCGATGACGCCTACGCAGGAACCGACGGCCATAAAATTTGGAAACTATGAAAACGAACGATGGTCAGTCGGACTCGTGATGTAGAGATATAGATGGACATGAAATCTGCCACTCCGCCGACCTGGGAACCCGCGAGCATAGACATGGGACTAAGTATAGAATCAAAAATGGATAATAGAGGGGAAGAAAAAAAGGGGAGAATGGCTAAGTATAAAATAGGGAAAAAAAGGGAGGTAAGAACCGACATGAAAGCAAATGGTTACGTAGGAACACATGAAAAGAAAAGATGAAGTACAAGTTTATTTATTTCAAGATAGCAACACAGAAAATATAATTGACACGAAGACAAGCCAATGTACAGGAATATATGGAGTGTCCAAGGAGGGGAAAAAAAAGCGGAGCTACAAATCAGTTCAACAAATACAGACAAAGTAAACAAAAAACTATTGGATATGGAACACGGGTAGAAAAAACACACCTTTGCATGAATTCTTCTACATTCCTGGTTAGGAATTCTTTGTGGTGTCTAGTTTTCATGTTTGTGTCTATGAATAAAAGAACAAAACAAAACGGACATGAACATAAGTTGACATGTAAAGAAAAAAACAAGTACTATGTACATAGACTAAATAAACTAGAACAAGAGGAATAGATTAACAGATAGTGTTAGAAGAATGTACCTTATTTTCCCCCTTTTTTTTTTGGTTCATTCAAGTTTTTATGTATATGTATATATATATTGCAAAATAAAATTGTGACCAAAAGCAATTACAAACCAGGGGAAACTAAATAAAATTGTGACCAAAAGCAATTACAAACCAGGGGAAACTAAGAAGTTGGATATCTCGATTTTCTGCAACAAGATACACACATATGGTTTGAAGCATACAAATATGATTCTGCAGTATGCTTGATGTATATTTCATAATTCAAGTGCAACACCAACTGTGTGGTGACCAGACCAGTATGTGTACAAACCAAGGGAAACTAAGAAGATGGATAATTTTTTTTTTTTTTTTGGCAACAAGCTATGTAGATATGCTTTGAAACATAGAAATACAACTTTGCAATATGTTTGATGTATATTTCATAATTCAAGTGCAATACCAATTGTATCGTGATCAGACCAATATGTGTCTAAGATAAAGATGTTGTATTGAGGAATGGGCACATTTGACCACACATGGTCAATAAGTGCGTTTTGCACATGGCTTGTGTTGTTCAAAAGAAAGCGGAGACTGTATTTGAACATGCAGTTTTCCACTTCTTTTGTTCTGGCATTATTTTGTAGCATGTCAATATTGAAGTCTCCTACAAGCACAATGGGTCCATTCAGATGGAAATGACCTAATGCATTGGAAATAACATTTAGTATGTTGGAGAATGCTATATGGGGAGCAACATACAGATTCAATATTGCAATTTTTGTTCCATGGAAAAATATCTTTGCAAGAACCATCTCAACATTCTTTTCTTTGAAATGTATATGGTGCAAAATTGGTACATGTTTTTTCACCAATATCATCATCCCATGTGTAATGTAACTTGATATGTAATTGTGATTTGGAAATTGTTTGTTTTGCATGCATAATGCCATGTATGTTTCCTGCAAGAACAGAATATCGGATTGCATTGTATCATAGTCATTGACTATATCATCCATGTGTGCATGTAATCTATGTGTGTTAAGAGAGAGAATTGATACAGATGACTTTGTTTGTATGGATTGGCAATCATACTGTAGTTGCCATTTTGCGGTGGTCCTAAGGTGATCCATTTCAATATCAACTTTATGTTTGACTTTGAAGTTATCTTTTGTAAGAGGACTTAGTAAATACAAGGAGTCTATGCTTCTGAAATGGGAAAGTGTTGTGTATACAAGTCCATGTATACGAATTCCAACAGGCTAAAATGCAACTTTATCAAGTGTTAGTCCTTGCGATCTGTGGACTGTACGTGCACATGCAAGTTTAATTGGAAACTGTTTTTGAATCTTCAGTCGACCTGTCTTTGCTGATGTCGATATTGGCTTTGATATTCACAAAATAGGTGTCCAATAACTTGCAATGTTTGAATTATATAGATAATCCAACTTGCTTGCTTGTCGCTTGCCTATATGCGGTTCATGGAACTTAATCCAAAGGACATCAAGTTTTTATGTTTTTGTATAGCCTTTGAGCATTCCATCTGCACCATTGACCAAGCCATCCTGTTAATCATAGTTGCAGGCATATATTTCAACTGACATTTCTAATTTCAGGACAAGCTGCAAAGGTAAAGTGGTTGTATGTTCATGACGTGGCACATTTCCATGGTTGAGTTCTTCCAAGTCAATTGAATTGATGATGATATCATCGCTAGGCATGAGCGATAGCATGTTCTTGTTATGAATTGCAACATCCTTATTTATGTAGAACAGGTAAGGGAATGTTGGGTCTGTTGGTGCAAGTCGCAAGCACCTCGAATTGATATATGTTAAGTCATCATATGTTTGGTTGTTTTTCTGCATTCTATTCAGAATTGCAATAAATGTTTCATCTGTCTGGCGCACTGTAGTATGCAATTCAAAGAATTTAATATTGTCTCTCCAGACATCATGCATCATTGTTTGCATGTTAACCATGGGTTGTTCAAATATCAAAGAATCTCGGATCGGTTGTGCCTGGTAAATATCCCCACTGAATATCATTTCAATGTTTCCAAAGTATTTCATGTGCACATGTTTTATGCTTCTTAGTCGGTTGTCAATAGAATACAAGAAGCAACTTCCAATCAAAGATGCTTAATCTATAAAGACAAGTTGGAGTTCATCATAAATCTTAGATAACGTATCTAACATTTCCTTGCTAAGTGGAAGAAACTGTGACTTGTTAAAAGGCATTAAAAATGCAGAGTGGAATATTGTTCCATCTGCATTATATGTAGCTTTTCCTGTGTATGCAACTATTAGGCCCTTTGGTTTCATAGGATCAGAGGAATTGTTTGAATCATAGATTCGTATAAGCATTTGGAACAATTCTTTCACTGTGAATGTCTTTCCTGTTCCTGCTCCACCTGTAAGGAACAAGTGCACATGAGTGTCCATGTTCAATCATTTTTTAAGCGCAATGTCCTTTAGAATTGTTTGTTGTTCTCGATTCAACAGACGTCTTATTCAGTGGTATTCATTATTTTCAATAAGGAAAGGATGTTTTGTGACTTGAAAACCAAGATTGATACGTTTTTCACTGCCACCTGCTCGATGATGAGGCAAATCCGCTTGCAAGTCATAGGACTCGTAGGAAGTTCTAGTTGGTTTTCGTTTTGTGAATGTCTCATCAATATTTTCAGGGTTTTCTATCTCATTAACTGCAATTTCTAGATCACCCCATGTTGGATTAACATTGTAAGTAAATCTAGCTTCATTGATTTTCACTATAGTCTCAGAGGAAAAATACGCAGCTTCCCATGTAGAGAAGTTATGTTTTAATGTCTCTTTGTTTTCATCGAACTGAACGTATAGCAACAATTTTTCTCTACAATAATTTTCATAGTCAAAATGTTTATTGTATTTGAAAAAACACGTCACAGAGGGTTTTTTTCTTTTTCATATGGGTGCACCATTTTTTTTGTAATGCGATACGAATTCTGCTAAGCAGATATGCCTAATAGGAGATGGATGTTGGAGGTAACAATCAATAATAGAGCGACATAACACATTTTCTAAATTGTCAGGCTCTTGTTCTAGCAAAACAGGTGGTTTAAGCACAAATGTGCATTTCTCAAGTGGAGATGTGTTTATGAAGACACATTTTCTTGAATTACAATTGAGGGGCAGGGAAAGTGCAATGTGGACTGCTTGTTGAGCAGACATTTGTTGAATATTAAGCAATGTATTGCCAAGCGTACGTATCATTTGTATGGCATCAATATAACTTCTTTCATGTTCTTTGCGTATTCTTCTGAATGCACTTGTCATAGATTTGTCAACCTTTGTCATATACGAGGTACACTACGATGATGCAACATACGCATTGAGAATGTACTGTGCATCTGTATTTTCATTCCACATAACTGGAATGTTCTTGGATAAACTATTGTTCAAAATATGGGAAATTTTTCGCTTACTGTTGGTTGTTTAAGTGTACATTGTATGGCTTGGATGTACTCATCTTCTGATAGATTTAGCTCTGTCAAGAAGTCATTGAAGCTCATCAAATCGTCAAATTCTCCTTGTTCTAGAAATGCAAACAAGGATTTAGATTTCTCAACAACAACATTTTCCTCTAAACTAAGTGGCTCTATGATTCTTGTTGCTCTCATTGGCGACACAGGAAAGTTGTATCTGCAATGTGATTTTTTTTCGTTTTCTACAACGTCTTGTATGATAATGTCTATGAACTTTGGCAAGTTTTGGATCCAAATGATATGTGTTGCATGTTATGTATTTTTCCACAAATTGTTTGATTTGTGAATTGTTGTCAGCTCCATAGACTGGTGCACCCTCTATCCACAACAATGTGTGGTCATGTTCATTCCCTCTATTCTGGAATTCAGTCACAAAAAAGTAGTATGATATTTTTCCGAAAAACATTTCATCATGGAATATCAATTGTCTCAAATCATTTATTATATGTATATAGTAGCGAGTACATGCCACTGGGTCTTTTCTTATGAGGCAGTCAATGTCATTATTTTCCAGTGTATCAGTTTTTTTTTACGTTTCCTGTTCCTATGCAAGTCAGATATGACATCCACCAATGGATCCCAGCAATGCTCTGCACTTTTAAATGTGATGAAAAATGTTAGCGGGCCCAATTGTCGGATCATTTAAAAAATAGTTTTCTTGTTTTGTTGCAAATAGTTAGGAAATATGCGAATGTTTTTGAAATCTATGTATCCAATATCAGATTTCAGAATTTTTTCTAGGTTTACTTTGTACTTGACATCCTTGGCCAATAAATTTCTTCCTTGTAACTGGCCTTTTCTTATTCGGACCCACATGCAAGATAGAACTTGCTCTATTATTATGCACATTGTTTTGAAAAACAAATTTGTTATGTGATAGGAGAAGTCACAACTTGAATGTAGCATCTCCCATCGAACTATTTTATTATAACTGAATCGTTTTGTAATGTCAGTGGCATGTGGATCTCCATAGAAGAGTGTTGGGAAGTTCATTTACTCAGTGAATCTTTCCTTGAATATTCCAAGTGGACTTTGCTCCTCAGTAGGTGCAATTTCAACAATCTTGTCTTGCAAGTCACGAATGCACTGTGAATCAGTGAATCCATGCACTAATGTCTCAACAGGTGTTTCATTCTCTGATTCATCACTTGTATCAAATTCACTAGCATTTTTTAGAGTCTCTTCAGAGTTGTCATCCTCTTCTCCAAGAACGTTGTTCTAGTTCTCATTTATACAAATGTTATGTGCTTTGTACAGGGCCCTGGAACATAATTCCTTTAATGCTTTCATAACATCATGCAAATGCACTTTGCCTGTATGATACACATTTTTGTATTGAAATTGTCTTTTGAGAGCCACAACAATTGTTAGTGTATCGCTAATGAATTGTGGCAAGGCTTTTTGCACAACATCTACCTGAACAAACACTTTAATAATTGATCCTGTTAAGCCCATCCGGGGTCGTTTATAGCCCCAGGGCCTGATTTGTACAAATGAAATTCGTAGAGACACAAGTCTCTCTTCAAGTTTCGTAAGTGCACGTACATCTGGTAGTGGTGTATTACATCTTATTTGGTCAAGGGTTGCAAATTGTGGCAATTTTCCATTTTCAAGCGACCGTTTGCATGGAAGACAAATTTTGCCACTAGAAAATGTTTTATCATGTGATGTTAAGAGGAGGTATTATTCTTCCAAATCAGGCGTGAAAGACTTACTGTTTTTCGTGAAATTCAATTGATCACAAATTACACATGCAATGGAAGGAGTATCTTTGATTTGTTTCATGTAGTTATGTCTTACATCTTTCTTTCGCAGGGAAGTATGGGTAGAAAGTGTTTATTGGTTTTCATTGGTAGTGGTGCACGGTGTTGCTTCTAGCACAATAAATGTGATTTTTTCCTCTGGGATAGTTGCATGACCATTATGGGATATGCGATTGTACCTGTCTCTGTTGTGTTTTTCATGAACAATTTTTTTTAGATTGTGATATGTCAGTTTCTCTCTAAAAGGAAGCGTAGCAGTATTTGTTTCTCTCGTGCATGACCTTTTTCAAGTTGTGGTAACTTAGTCTACGTTTCATGTTCAAGGGTAGGATGACCTGATGGCAGCTGGGATGAATTTCACTCTGAATAAATAACATGCAATGCTTATGTTGATATTATGGTAGCCGCGGGAGGTATTTACCTCCATGTGTAAACCTGACGAGAATAGAATATTCGGCTAAATGAAATATTATATACTGAGTAAATAGGTAGCCATAATAAGAAGTCATCCCAGGCTATTTTCCAGTTTTAGTATAAATACAGGAGGCCAATCTTCATTCTGGCAGGTATTCTAAAAACTACAGAGCTCACTTGTGCACACTGCAGCTAGCCAGTTTGTGCGTAAGTTTGGAGGAGAGCTGTCGTTGCAGCTGTTGCAACTAGCATATTACGTTTTGGCTTGGACTATCTCTTGGTTATGGTTTGGAATATCTGATTAGCTCTTGTTTAGTGCGCTATCCTTGGAGAAAGGTGTGCCACCCTTTGTTTGGCTATCTAGCCTAGGGTTTTCTTCCAGAATGATTCTCAGTCAAGGTTAAGGTGCTCGAAGGGGGGCTTCGACCTATGGTTGGGTGACAATAGTGATATTGTCTATGGTTATACGAGCACATCCATTATATTCTAACAGGTTATGGGCCCACACCTCCTTCATTCAGTCTAACCATTAGAAGGGAGCATATCCATAAGGATACTAAGCTCATTGAAGAATTGTCGCTAAGGTTTCTAGCAGGAACAATTACTAAATCACTACCTCTAGGGTTACTAACAGGTGCAATTATAGAAACCCTACCCTCTCGTTGATGCACTTTAAGTGAAGGGATTGACCTAATTTCTGAATAGACCAGTGCGCCCTAGCCTAGTGCACCTCCCAGTACTCTCAACAAGCTAAGACGTCAAGTTTGAGTTTTTGGTCAAATATAGGGTTGACCAAGTCAAGGCAACCATGACTCACTATATGAAGTCAGAAAACAAGTTAGATGGAGCTTCTAACTTCAGAGCGTGGAAGACAAGGATTGACCTCATCCTTTCCAAGAATAAAGTGTTGGATATCGTGAAAGGAAAGATCGTGGAACCAAAGTTTGAAGAAGGAAAAGAGAAGAAATCGCAGGATGTTGCAGTTATGGAGAAGTTCAAAGATAATGGCATCAATGCCATGAGTATCATAGTGGATTCTATAAAAGATCACTTGATACCCTACATTGTTGGGTATGTGTTATATTCTTTGCACGAGTAGTAGTGTTTGAGCATATGTGTCGGGCGCGCAGGGGGGTTAGAGGGGGTGCAGGGGGGCGTGGCGCTGCCCCCATAATTTTTTTTTTCTGCCTCAGGAAACGTGACACCTACCTCAGGAAACGTGTCATGTATTTAGGTGGTTTTTTCGGCACATGGTTTTTGCCGATGGTTTTCTATTTCCGGTTAAGGAATTAGGGTTTTGGACTAATCCAGGTCATTGGGTTAGGGTTTTGGATGCCGCTGGCTCCTATATGTATATTGTATTGTAAACAATGTAACGCAATGTATGAATATAATATATGCTGGTTTTCCCAGTTTGGGTTTCCAGGGGAAAAATCTCTGTGTAATGTTTGCATTTGCCATTGTATCTTTTCTATTCTTTTCTGAATATCTGTTTACAGTAGACATTGTACAAGGTTATAATTTACGTACATCTCCCATCTTGACCCATCTAAGAAGATGTATGATGCCCTAACAAACCTCTTCTCAGTCAGAAACATTGGACAAGTAATGAGTCTGAAGAATGAGCTCCATGATATGAAGATGAATGATGATGATAGCATAACATCGTATTTTGTGAGGATCTCTCAGTTAAGTGATCAAATACAAGCTATTGAAGAGATCACCTCATAGAAGGAATTGGTAGATATAGTACTCAATGGTCTTCCCAATACATGGGATGCATTTGCCACACGAATGAACACAAGGAAGGAGTATCCTACATTTGAAGAAATTTGGACTTGCTGTGCACAAGAAGAATCAAGGATTAGCGCAAAAGAGAAACCTCAAAATAAATACGATGATCAAGCCTTCACAACAAGATTCAAGAATTCTAGGAACAAAAGGAAGTTTGGAAAGAAGCCAAATCAAAAGAAGGATATGTCAGAAATACAATGCTTCAACTGTCGAAAATATGGTCACTACAAGAATCATTGTCTCGAGCTAAAGAAAAGGAAGGAGACACACGAAGCATCAGTTGCCGAAGAAAGGAAACCCTCAAGGAAGACCAAGCAGGATAAAACAAACTTCTTCCTCTAAAGACAAGGTAACAATATTCTTCATATTTCTTGTATATATCTTGTTTGCATAGTCTCTGTAGATATCTTATATATCTATCTCTTATAAGATAATATGTTCCAAGAGAAACTATACCTATGGAAGAAAAACAAGATAAGGATTGCTATCATTATGACTACAAGCCAGAAAATACACATGAAAGGATGAAGTACATCAAACAATTCACATGGAAGTTATTACATAAGTAACAACTGCAAGATAAGCCGAAATCAGAATCAATCTTGAAGAAACTGATAAGAAGTAAATACAGAAAGAAGCCAACAATCAAGAATAAATTGGAGAAAGACTTATGACACCTTGCAGAAGGCAATGAGGATGCAGACGAAAGCGTCGATTATGTTAGATGGAGGGAACCGATTATATACTTCCAAAATAAAAACATGCACTCATACATGAAGCAACGATTATGAGGGAGCTAATCCTATGATCCATTGAAGATGATGAAGTATATATCCATGGTAGCAACCATGAAAAGAAATACGTGTTCAGTTTGACTTTAGAAGAAGTTTTCTTTGAAAAGAAACCTTAAAGTATCCCTGGTTGTCCATACGAATCCATGATCCTATGATGAAAGGAAGAAGTTGAAATATTCAGGGCATGGAATCTATAGAAAAATCCATGGACCTAAGAACTAAAGAAAAACATGAGTAAGAACATGAAGATTCCAAGAGAGAAAGAAAAGTTAGAACAACCAGTCATTGTATCGAGGATCAAAAGACTACCAGCCTGATATAAACTCACTAAAAGAAATCAAGCAGAGGAAATGAAAACTGAGATGAATAACAATGTATGGAAGACTCATGAATGTAAGCATTGTGAGATACAGAACTATAGGTTCTCCTAGATGGAGGGAGAAGACTATGATGATTGCTAGTTCCAATAAACCAGACATAACTCTACATGAGCCATTATATCATCTGCAATATCCATAGGTTGGAATTGACATCAGATAAATGCAAAGACTATTCTCCAGAATAATTGAACAAAGAGAATATGAAGAGAAACCTCAAGGATTTGAGGTATACCAGAAATAAACCCTTGTATGCAGATGAAAGAAGACAACTTGATGGAGAACCTCCAATGCACATCAAAAGCGTGGTGAAAAATTTCTATATGATATCATATTGGTTACTCAGAACTCCAGAATGATGGATTGCTAATCCACGACAAACTCTCATGATGAAAGAAGAAGTGCCACATGGATATGTTCCAGTTTGAGCCTTGCCATGATGTTATGAGCTAACATAAAACAAAGGAGCTGAATTCAACAATGATATACTATGTTGATCAGAGCTATATGAAGCCTTCAAGAAAATACCAGATCGAGCCTTACATTCTCCATGATGAATTCCGTAAAAGATAAAGTGTTTCTCCAATATATATCTCCGCAGATGAGAAAATAAGCATACATTTTGGTAAAGACTCTGTCCAAGAAGAAAGAGTTTGCATACTCAAGCTGGAGCTCGTGGAGATGACTTCCTTATTGAAAAAGGAAGAGATGAATCCCAAGTTGGGAGGGAGCACTAATGTGTTATTGACTTATGGACAACCATTTTTCAGTTCAAAAAATGGTCCAGGATGAGTAGTTCCTTTCCATATCAGAAAGTGGTTTGAGATTTCTGACGGACATGCATTTTCTAGTTCGGAAAATGGTCCAGATCGAATGGTCATTTTCGTAATGAAAATGGTTCGATGGATTGTTGATGTACCATAGACAACGATTTCCCATTGTGGTTAACATGGGCAATGGTCTAGGACAATATTCTTGACTGTCACTCTCAGTAGTGGTCAAGAAGATTGGTTCGCCTCACCGGAAAGTCATTCTTTCGAAGCTAATAGTTGTGAGCAGTTTTGAAGAATGGTCCCTTTTGGAGGTTGGTGCAGGACAGTCATTTCCTTAGAAAATGGTCTAGAGAGTCATTCCCTAGGCCATATTCATTCTCTCCAGGTTTCACTTTGTTTAGTGTTGGAGGAATGGCCCAGATAGGTGAATGGTCCAAGTTCAGCAATCAGGGACAAGCATTCCCTAGGGTAGACTCATTCTCTCTAGGTTGCACTTTTTTTAGTGCCGGAGGAATGGACTAGGATAGGGAATGGTCCAGGCTTAGAAATCGAGAGAGTTATTCTTCCTTTCTCGAGAAGAATAGTCCAGATAGCCCATCATTGATGTTTTACCTTATGAGGGAAGATGCTCTTCGAGAACTCACAGATGTGAGTGGAAGAATGGCCCAGATGATTCAGTTTATATCATAACAATGTTTTCTGTGTAGGTTGATATCAAATGATTTTTATGGAGACTGTATGTCTCTAGACAGTAGATGTATGCTACTGTGGTAGATGTGTTCCACTGATTGTGATTATATGTCACTGATCAAGTATTTGTGTGCTAATTGGTGTGGTAGTGTACCACTGGATTGTAGTTGTGTACTACTATGGATAGACACAATTGTGTTATATTGAATGATATTGTTCCAATTTCCTTGAATACTATCAACAATGTTGGAAATGATTATCAGCTAGATGGATGATCAATGGACAGAGATTTCCCAGACAAAAAATGGTTCAGGACATTTATTCTTCTAGGACATATGTCCAGAATAGAAGAATGGCTCTTGTATCACTCTGTGGTGTGAGTGAATTATCCAACATCATGTATGATTACTCAGATGGAGTATGGTTACGAGAGATGATGAAATTGATGACACTTATAGTGATGCTGGTGCTCATGATCTAGTCATGAGATAGTTTATACGACTATGTTGATGCTACCGGGTGAATGATATGTTTGTTCTCAAGACCATTACCTTCAATACCTCCCTAGCTAGGAGGGAGTGTTGATATTATGGTATCTGCGGGAGGTATTTACCTCCACGTGTAAACCTAACGAGAATATAATATTCTGGGAAGCAAGAAGAAACCCTAATTAGTTGGCTAATAACCCTAGAAAACAAGTCGGCTCAAGAGGATAACTTGTATTAGGTTAATAGCCTCCAAGAGAAGAAGTCAGCTAAATGAAATATTATATACTGAGTAAATAGGCACCTAGAATAAGATGTCGGCCCAGGCATTTTGCCAGTTTAATTATAAATAAAGGAGGCCAGTCTTCATTCTGGAAGGTTTTCTCAGAACTGTAGAGCTCACTTGTGTGCACTGCAGTTAGCCAGTTTGTGTGCAAGTTTGGAGGAGAGATGTCGTTGTAGCTGCTGCAGCTAGCAGATTACATTTTGGCTTGGACTATCTCTTGGTTATGGTTTGGACTATCTGATCAACTCTTGTTTCGTGCGTTATCCTTGGAGAAAGGTGTGCCACTCTTTGTTTGGCTATCTAGCCTAGGGTTTGCTTCCAGAATGATTCTATGTCAAGGTTAAGGTGCTTGGAGGGTGGCTTCGGCCTATGGTTGGGTGACAATATGTTACACATTAAAATTACTCATTATGATGATGGCCTAGTGTCATCATTACCAATGTCACAAGTGTCACATTTCTCCCACAAGTGTCGCAAATATCATACTGTCATCTTGCCTATGTCATGTCTCGGACAACATTATCAAGAACACTTGAAAGACACCTCAAAAGACTAGTTTTGAAGAGGAGAAGTCATTTGACAAAGAGTATAAGTCTTTTGCCACTGAGAAAACCACTAAAAAATCAATTTTGGAAGGCAACGCTCCCCTATACACTGTTAGGGAGTGCCAACGCTCTGTGAGCTCTTTTGGGGGAGCGTTCTAATGCTCTGTGCCCCATTCTGAGGGAGCGTTCGCCTTTTTTGAGTGAATTTTTGGATTGTTGATGGAAATCAGGGAATAATCCCTTCATATCTGGAGTTGGTTGGATTCAGATCTGAGGTCAAGGCTTGATATTAGGGAATATACACAACTAAAGGAGAAGAATCCTCAACTTATCCCAAGAATCTCTTAAGTGGTTAGGCCTCTCCAAGCCTATATAAGAAGGCCTCTTCATGGTGAAAGGGGAGACATTGTGAAGCATCAAACTTATGATCTCATAAGGGAGATATCATTGAAGCATCAACATTCTATGTGTGGATTATTTGAGCAAGGGTCTGGACAAAGTGAGCTTGGTGAAGCTGCTGCACCTACATCCATGGCTGTGAGCATCTCACTTTGTTTTCATTAATATAAATCTATGCTTGGCTTGTTTCCTTTAAATTTTGTGTACGTTTCATCAACTTGTTTCTTTCATAGATCCATTATGAAGCTAATCATGGTAGATTAGGAAGAATAATTGTTGTTTCTCATTGTATTGCAGGACCTTCTGAAGAACTTGGAGATCAAGATCAACCTGGATCGAGCAAGGACAAACATCGGTAAAAAGGTATTTACCCTTCTTCCTTCTTCTTCTTTGAATAGTCTAGATTCATGAAAAGGAAAGTCAATGTCCACAATAGCACTTCTTTGTCTTGGTCATAGGGGTCTAGTATTCAAGAGGAAATCCACTTGTCTGCAGGGGGATTATCCTGTAACAGAAATTGGCGACTCACTGGGGAGGAACTTTGATTTTTTGATTCCTTTCCTAGGTCTTGTTTTTGCCTTTGTTCATTTTTTAATCTTATGCATGTTGTGTATCTGATCCTTAGATGTGTTTTTGGCTCTTGGATTCATCTTACACACTTATTTTTTTCATTTTTCCTGAGTTTTTTTTTTTTAATTTATGGGAAAAAATTTGAGTTCTGAGAGGCCAGAGCTCCCCTACCTTTACCACCAGGGCATTGGCACTCCTTGGCAGGATCCCACATAGCGTTGCAACACTCTGGTACCCTTGACACCAGAGCGTTTCCCCTTTTTCTGCAAAAATCTTCTTGGGAGTAGTTTTTCTCAGTCTTCTTTTTGCTAATTCATCTGCTCAGGGTTTATGCTATATTAGTGTGTCCTTGTTTAGCCTCCAATTATTTGATTTCTAAGGATTAATGATGTTTTTTTTTGGCTTTTTGACATATATTTTCCTTGCTTTGAGTCACTCTTCTTCCCTGAGATTTGGAGTCGATCTACTGCTTTCTCACTTATCTGATTGACTGGAAGCTGTTGTAAGGAAATTCAAAGATCTTTTCACTATTTCATTTTGATCTTTGAGGTATTTTCTCCAAGCATTTCCTCCTGCCTGGATTTGGTTTTCTTTTGTCTTGTTTGATCACAACGAGGGTGTTTTTTTGTTTATGTGAAGTTTGCTTCCAGGTTGCTTAAATCTCACAGATCTTGAAGTTTGATTAACATAGGAAGCTTTACATCAAACTGATTATAAGTCACATATAAACATTTTAGCATTGTATTGGATTTTTGATTGAGGACTATTGCATGAGGTCATTTCATCTTAGTGTTTGAAAGTGAAAGGAAAATCTTTCTCCTTCCCTTAAATAGATATTCATTGAAAGAAAATATTGCTTATCATTTCTTATGCATGTTTTGGGAATTGAGTCACGATATCATCAATTTTCACTCTCATACACCTCTGAGTAAACAACAACCTTAAAATCAAGCGCTTAACTAAAATTCATCAGAATTTTTTATATTTTCTGTTAGAAAACCTACATTAGCTTAAGGTGTAGGGCTTTGGAATAGGTTGAAAGGATAACTTTCCAAAGCTGTCAAACAAACATTAGCATCTTGCGATAGGGAGAGCAAATCCAATTTTCGTATAGGATTTTTGGGATCCCCCTCTCACACAGGGGTTATGCACGAGGTCGCGTTTGAGAGAGTTATGGAGATTATCCCTCCATGGTTCAACTGTTCGTAGTAGTTAGATCGTATATGGGGAGTTCTTATTGAGGTTCAACTGTCTTCATTTGGTCTTGGTGCTTCATGAATTTCGAATCCGTTTGGGGTCCTTTGGAGTTCTACAAGTCCATTTGTCCTCAGTTCTCTTGAAGGATTTCAGACTTGTTATCATGCCTATACGTTCGGACTGGAATGTCGACTGTACCCGCCCAGGGGCTAACTGTGATTTGGTGACCTTAGTAGCCATAATATTTAGGGTCTTACACGAGGTGACGGTGAAGGGAAGTCTCACTGTACCTGGAACAGACGTTGGCCAAAATCATTCAAGCTCCTTGGAGGGTAAATCCACATTTACTGCGTGGAAGATTTCACCAAGGAATAAGTCCATTAAGTAGGTCACCAACGTAGATGATTCACCTGCTCTATCCCCGCCCCTTCCTATATTGATCTCGCGATGTTGGATTTCATCACCAACTAGTGGTTTTGTTGTGGGAAGTTTTGTTTGATTGTTTGCTTTTAGATTCATAGCGTGTGTTTTTTGTTTTACTTAGTGGACCTTAGGTTGAGTCAGTGTTAATGGAAACAACTCTTGGGAGTACCAATGGAGGAACCCCTTGTCCCGGGGAACCTTTCACCTTTAATTCTTTTGGAAACTTTGGTCCTCTGTACATTGCCACACTGAGTCTTCCGAAACTCACCATCAGATTACTAGTTTGGTTATTCCCACTCTAGTGATCTTGAATACTCCCAGTGCTTCAACTGCACCTAATAATTCAGATCTCAGTACACCACCCACACATCAACCTCATGTCAATTTTTTTCCTTCTTCACCCATTAAGTCTCCTTCCTTTTCTCCTTCTTCGCCTAGTGAAATCTTTAAAGCAAGTAGACAAGCTGATAAGAAGAAGAAGAAGAACCTGAAAAGGACCAAGCCTCCAAATACATCAGATGTTGGATCTAAGCAACCAACTACTGTTAATAGTACTGGGAGTGTTGATGAGGTCAACAAGATTAAAATGAATAATCTGAAATCCAAATTCCCTTGCATTCTTTGTAAGGGTGACCACTTTCTGAGGGATTTCCATGGTCTTCCCAAGGTCTTAGAAATTTGGTCCTCCATGTCATCAGCCTCTGCTAGACATGCTGATGATGCCCCGTCAACTAGTGACGTTAAGGTTGGTAAGAAGAAGACAACTATCAAATTTCCTTATATGTTATGCAAAGGTGATCATTATTCTCACCTTTGTCCTCGTATGGATGAGGCTTCTTCTCTTTTGAAAAAGCTTCAACTTCCTATCGATTATCATAATATTCCTCCCAACCCATCGTTAGTTGATGGACTAGTCAATCCGGTTCCATCCCTGGTCAATCCGGTTGATTAGGTGGTCGATCTAGTTTCATCCTCGGTTGAACCACTAACCCAAACGGTCGATCCATTTCCACTTGTCAACCCCATTCTCCCCTTGGAGAATGAAACCCAAGTGGTCGATTTGATGTCATTATCGATCGATCCCACTCCTCCATTGAGGAGTGCCAAAGTGGTTGCTCCGGTTACTTCATCAGTCAATCCCACTCCTCCTCTGATGAGTGCCAAAGTGGTTGCTTTGGTTCTGCCAATGATCGATCCCACTCCTCCATTGAAGAGTGCCAAAGTGGTTGTTTCGGTTACTTCATCGGTCAATCCCACTCTTCCTCTGAAGAGTGCCAACATGGTCGTTCTGATCCCATCATCGATCGACCCTACTCTCCCTCTAGAGAGTAAACCCGATTCTTCCCACGTTTTTATCGTTGATACAAAATCTATCATGTTGGGGGGCATTCCTCTTTCTCCCATGAAACCCCCTCCAAGTAATAAGGCCATCCTTTTTTATTGGGGTGCGCTAACTGGACCTTGTCTTCCATATCACACTCCTTTCAAGATTACAGTACGGGTTTGTGGTCGGGACGTTCCTCATACACTGATATATGAAGGTTCGTCCGTTAGTATTTTTTCCTCTATTGCTTGGAAAGGTTTGGGTTATCCTCAGCTTGTGTCGGTTACCCAGAATATGTTTGCTTTTAACAGAAGAACCAGTCACCCTTTAGGGATCCTTCCTTAGTTTCTTGTAACTTTGGGAGGGAAAACTGTCTTTATTGATGTTATGGTAGTCCAGGACCCCTTGGATTTAGATTTACTCCTTGGGAAAGATTATGCCTATGCCATGAAAGCTATTGTGTCCACTCTCTTTCGTGTGATATATTTCCCTCATGATGGAAGAATGGTGACTATTGATCAACTTTCATTCATTGGACCTGACTTGACCATCAACCCAATGACCTCTCTAATGGGTCTTATATGTAGTCGTTATCACCCCTTCCATAGGTCAATTATGTGGCGTTGTCTCCCATGGCTTCAACTTTCGATGACTTGGATCCGGTAGTTGACATGGTGATCTCTTCGGTAGGGCTATTGGAGCCCGATCTCCTTACCCCTGATGAGACCCTCGACATGTGTTCCTTCTGGAGCATTCTTCTTCCATCTAGTGAAGATCTCTTCGAAGCCATGACTGAGTTTTGTCCCTTGACATGGTGTCCTTCCAGAGAGTTATCCTCTTGGAATCCATGATCAAAAAGAGGCTACGAGCACAATTTTCCTCTCTGTGGCAAGCTCGTTAAAAAATGAAACAAATTTCATGAGCATAGTTTCTCTTCTCAGTGGAAAGATCGTTAAAAAATGAAACAGAAGTCACGAGCACAGTTTCTCTTCTCTATGGAAAACTCGTTAAAAAATGAAATAGAGGCCTTGAGCATAGTTTTTCTCTCTGTAACAAGCTCGTTAAAAAATGAAACATAAATATGGGGATTCAACCTAGAGCCTTGAGCATAGTTCTTTTCCTATGTCAAGCTCATTAAAAAATGAAACAGTCACCTCTCCTGTCAGGTCGAGTCTTTCGCCAGATCTCGTAGATGTCGAGTCAAGTCTTTCATTAGGTCTCGTATTTGAACCTTCTTTTCATCCACCCTTATCCTTTTTCTCCATCGAGTACAGAAATTGGTGACAACCTCAAAGTCAGTGAATGAATTGAAGCTTGTGGGGAATGTCTCTAGCCTTTGATGATCATTTTGGAGTTAAGCCACTAGCTTTCAAGCTGGGGGCAGAGTACCGAGCTTAGTCTTTGTTCTTTCTCCCGCTCGTAAAAACATGAGAATGTAACCAAGCAACCTTTTATCTCTTTTTTGGGCTCGCATGGATATACTAAAAAGGAACCCTTGGAGTCATCTTTAAGCTCTTTTCAGACTCTCTAAACATGAAAAGATTGTCGAGTGATCTTGCTTCCTTTCCCACTCGTTAAAAGGTTTGAAAGGGCATATTTTGAATGATAATTTATCTCTTTTTCAGCCTTGCGAGACTAACATTACGAAAAAGGACAACACTAGAGTCATCTTTAATTCATTTTCAGACTCTCTAAATATGAAAAATCACCGAGTTTACCTTCTTTGGACTCGTTAAAAAATCATACATTGAAGGGCCCATATGAGACCGAACCCTTACTTCTTCCAGTTCGTTAAACAAAGGAAGAGGGACTTACCGAAGGTGAGTTATATTGAGCATGTGTTACCCTCCTCAAGCTCATTAAATTAAAAAGAGGTACTTGTCTATTTGGATGGGGGAAAAATTGAAGGAAGCAAGCCAAGCAGTTTTTGAGAACATTATCAGTAACTCTTACGGTCACCCTTGAACACGATACTTTGTCTTTGCACACATTTTAATCTGCTGAACCTCTGCACTGAACCAATCCTCTGAGTTTCCTTACTCCTTTGGGTCACCCGACGAAATTCACAGCATCCACTACATTATCAAGTTTTGGTCCATGTCAAGTTTATGCTATCATGCCTTAGTGTTCAAGGAAAGTATCCGCCTCAAGAGTCAACCATCACAAATTCCTGTTTCAATACTCGTGTCAGTCCATGTTCATTTGATCCACCAATTACATCTCTGTGTTAGTTTCATGTCGTTGATGGGGGATACAACAAGGCCCTCCTTCGACGAGTCTATTCTTGTCGACTTCAGCACATTATCCGGGAACTAGACTTAGAAACCAGTTAGTACCTTGGGACCTGCATGCCTCAATGGCAGGCCTCCTCGCGTCTGACAATGGGTTTACATCATTAACCTCCGATTGAATGATTCCATGGATGTTCGACTTCATCTCATCCATTCACATTCGTTGGAATGTACTATATTACCTTGGGAATCATTGCCATCAATGGTGATTTCCCTCGCGCTTGTTAACGGTTTACCTCATTGACCAATAATCAAGTGGTTTCTCCCATGTTCGACATCAGGACATCTATTCACATGGTTAGATTCGTAGTACATCAAAATCGGTAAGAAGACCCTAGGTTGAGTCATCACTCTTATATGTACTTTTCCTAGGTTGCGACAGAGTTTATTTTAAACATTGACACATATACTGTCACATAGATCCACTTTGTATTGGTCGTGGATATGTCTTGTCATTTCATAGATCCACTATGTATTATTTGTGGCTACGATCAGTTCAGGTCATAGGAATATAGATCCACATTGTATCTTCAGTGGCTATACCATTTTGTCAATATAATTATGGATCCCCAGTGTATTTTATGGCGGCCATACCTTGAAAGTCTTTATCACTCAAGCATAGGTATGTCTGCCTTGGGTTTGAAGCATGTCATAATATTTTTTTGATGGTTGTGTGCAGATTCTATCAGGTTCTTTGAGTCCGTACCCTTTCTTGAAAAAGTCTACAAAGTACTCTAGTCATCATCTCTCGTCTTCTAACTTCGCACTTTGGGGGGAAATCTGTTCCACATCAAAATTACTCATTACGATGATGGCCTAGTGTCATCATTACCAATGTCGCAAGTTTCTCATTTCGCCCACAAATGTCGCAAATATCATACTATCATCTTGCCTATGTCATGTCTCAGACAACATTACCAAGAACACTTGGAAGACACCTCAAGAGACTGGTTTTGAAGAGGAGAAGTCATTTGACAAAGAGTACAAGTCTTTTTCCACTGAGAAAACCACTAAAAAATCAATTTTGGAAGGCAACACTCCCCTATACACTGTTAGGGAGTGCCAAAGCTCTGTGACCTCTTTTGGGGGAGCATTCCAACACTCTGTGCCCCATTCTAAGGGATCACTAGCCTTTTTTGAGAGAATTTTTGGATTGTTGAGGGAAATCAAGGAAGAATCCCTTCATATTTGGAGTTGGTTGGATTCGGATCTGAGGTCAAGGCTCGATCTTAGGGAAGATCCACAACTAAAGGAGAAGAATCCTCAACTTATCCCAAGAATCTCTTAAGTGATTAGGCCTCTCCAAGCCTATATAAGGAGGCCTCTTCATGGTGAAAGGGGAGACAATGTAAAGCATCAAAATTATGATCTCATAAGGGAGATATCATTGAAGAATCAACATTATATGTGTGGATTATTGGAGAAAGGGTATGGACAAAGAGAGCTTGGTGAAGTTACTGCACCTACATCCATGGCTGTAAGAATCTCACTTTGTTTTCATTAATTAAATCTATGCTTGGCCTGTTTCCTTTAAAGTTTGTGTACGTTTCATGAACTTGTTTCTTTCATAGATCCATTATGAAGCTAATCATGGCAGAGTAGGAAGCATCGTTGTTGTTTCTCATTGTATTGCAAGACCTTTTAAAGAACTTGGAGATCAAGATCAGCTTGGATCGAGCAAGGACAAACGTCGGTAAAAAGGTATTTACCCTTCTTCCTTCTTCTTCTTTGAATAGTCTAGCTTCATGAAAAGGAAAGTCAGTGTCCACAATAGCACATTTCTGTCTTGGTCATAGTGGTCTAGTATCCAAGAGGAAATCCACTTGTCTACAGGGGGATTATCCTGTAACAAAATAGTGATATTGTCTATGGTTAAACGAGCACATCCATTATATTCTAACAACTTATGCACATTTGATGTGGTTTGGCTACCATTGACACATGACACTGCAATGCCAGTACTTCCTATACCACCAATGTTTTTTTATCTCTTACGTATGAAATTTTTCAGGTTGTGATAACTTAGTCTACGCTTTTTGTTTAAGTCCTGTATGGCCTCATCACAAATGGGATGAATTTCACGCATGAATTTTTTCAAGTTGTGATAAATTAGCCTACGTTTTTTGTTTAAGCCCTGTATGGCCTTATCGCAACTGGGAGGAGTTTCATTCTCATTAAACAACATGCCACGCGTATGCAGATTTGATGTGGTTTGGGTGGCATGGACATTGAACCCTGAACCAGTGATATGTCCAAGAAAAGGTTGATAATGAATATGTGTCGTCTCTGTTTTCAACGAGAGGATGTCAATTGTTCGATCGTAATTCAAATCAATAGACCAGGAATGAACAATGCCATCTGGTAGGGCTGACCAGACTTGAATATTTACTTTGAATATGATAGATATCCATTGCAAACATAATCTAAATCCCTCCACATTTCCTTTTTCATATGGCAATGCCATGCTTACAAGGTATTCTTTCCAACTTGCAATTGCTGGCATAGTTTCTAGGAGATATGGCAAAAGGTGTTGATGCAAGCAGCTAAAAGGATTTTGGTTGCTGCCTATAATTGCATTGTAAAAGGACTGTACAGTGTAAAGTCATAGAGACTGCACATAGAACTCTGTTTCTACCAAACAACAAATTGCATTGAATAGACTATCTCCACAGCTAGATACAACATTTGTCACTAGCTGCAAACCATGGGAGTCTATGCGATGCATAATCCATTTCCACTGCAATTCAAGGTCTTTTCAAACGAGGGACAAGTAAATATGATATCCTCCAATATTGCATATGGACAATTTTGTGTACAGTAGTGGTTCATAATGACCACTGACAACATTGACATCATGGAACAAGATGCAATATGGATTGTTAGATGCAATTTTGTTGAATAGTATATATCTTGTTTTTCTTGTCAATGACCATATTCCAATTGATATATTGAGCCAATTAGATAGCCACCGTATACAAAATGTATCTCCCCAAAGTCCCCTCTCATGCGCAGGCAGAATTGGAGATGCAGACAACCGCATATTTGAAAAATATGTAGCGACACCATGTATTCCATGCAATTGTCGAAGAAAATCAGATTCCAGTTCGTATTCATACGACTCCAATGCCTCAATGTCACCATTTTTAAAAATCCCAAGAAATAATCTATCAATCCATTGCACAGGTCTATCAAGGAATAACAGAAATGCAGTAGAACCTGAGATGCATCGAAAAGGAAATCTCCTACAGTATACGAGAATGCATCCAATCTAAAAATCCCATTACTATGCAACACCTCATCAATGTTGTCATGTATAATGGAGTGTGTATCTATTTCATAGGACTCAACATTTATTACCTGTTTCATCTTTTGAACTCTTATTTTGAAGTTGTTTCTTAGCTACTTTCAGTTTGTATGAAAACAGAGAGAAGGGGAAAAAAAGAATAAAACAAAAAAAACAAATTTAGAAAACTACAAGCGCGAAACTGCGTACCAATCCTGGTATGTATCCTTCAACCTTCTTCTTGTCAAATTCAATCCCCCCTATTCGCCACAACAGATGACAAGAAAACAAACCTACACTGAAAAGTGAACCAAACAGAAGAAACAACGCAAACAAATAAGACTATAAATTTGTTGAACACAAAGACCGATTTCAACCTATTCATGGTGTGCATCCTACAAGCTTCTCAGAGGCAGAAAAAATTCTGCAAAATAGAAAGGACAGGACAAAGGAAACATGTGGACATAGTTTTTTGACCCAGAGAATAGAAGCATTTCCTGTCTCTACACCCCGACGGATGGTTCCCGCTTGTGATAGCTCCAAATTCATTTTCTAAACCCCTTTGCATTGCAATTTTTGAAATAGCTATGGCACAATATGAAAGATGGGGCAGCTGACATATGAAGACGCATGGTTTCCAGGAACATAAAATAAGAGCACACAGAAAGATGTTCTGCAATAGAATTTTGAGGCAGGGACTCCCACCATTGAAAAAGATTTCCTGCAAGGTGCAAAACACCAAGTAGAAAAAAAGGAATAGAAACGAAATGATGGCACAGAAACTTACTCGTCAACGAGGGATGAGAAGAGCTCAACCACAAAACTTGCAATCCGCAACAATAGGTCCAACAACTTTCAAAGTTGAAGAACAACAAACCAGTGAACAAGCAACTGCAACTGCAGGACCTCAACTTTGCAAAGTTGAATCAACCAAGAACAAGAAGCATGGAACAAACCATCGAACACGTATCAACCATTGAACCAGTGATGCCGTTGGGGAACAATTTTGCACAATTTCACTGCAAACAACAACATCAAAAAATATGGAATGAAATTGTACAATAACCATTTAAGGTTGTGAGACCTGTTAGGTAAACACTTAAGACTATTAGAACCGTCGAAGGGCATCGTCCTGTGCAAACATTTAAGAACTCTTGCAGCATGGCATGCCTGTTTACGTACGTAACAATGAAAAAGACTCTTGAAGCATGCAAGAATAAAGAAAAAATCACACATAGTAATATGCTAGAGAATGTATTCGAAGGACAAACTTTGGACATGCTAGCATATCAAACATTGGGATAAATTTAGTTAGCAAAAAATGCTAAGACAAACATTCAAACTAATTCTAGCATTAATCCACCTTCAAGCAATACATAGGAAAAATATATGATTCAAAAAGACTGTATACGATAAAAAAGTTTGGATATGTTAACATATAAAACATTGGGAATAACTATGTCGGCAATAAGACCTCCAATATGTTATCCAATCAGATCATTACATATATGGTGCTTTTTATTAAAAAAAAATCAATGTTTTTAGTTCCCTAGCTCCAACAATAGATATTATGCAAATATTTCTGGTCAAACGACAAACTAATATGAAGTCAACGAATTATCGATCACTATAGTCCCTTTATGCCTACGTCAAGGACTAATAATAACGGTGTACAAATGGACAAATAACACAATTGATCATTACAATAGAATTCGGTCATCATAATGGTTTAATAAAAAAAAATGTTCTTACCGATGCCATGTACATGTACAACTATGTAGGGAGCTACATGAAAAAATAAAACTACATTGTTAGAAGCGCTAATTATCATAGTGGCTAGTAATACATTTGTACTAAATGTATAGTTCATTGACAAATTTTAATGAGAATACAAACATAAGCTAAAAATGGTTTGAACTAGGCCCACATTCAACGATCAAACGCCACATAAGTGCAAAGGGTTTAATAAAAAAATACATCATATGAAAGTAATAGTGTGTATTTTGTTTATGGAAATTGCATTGAACACCAATAAAGACTTTATAGCCTTTAATAAAATCATACATACTAATTTATATAAATTTAATAAAAAAAATACATCATAAAAGTAATAGTGTGTATTTTGTTTATGGAAATTGCATTGAACACCAATACAGACTTTATAGCCTTTAATAAAATCATACATACTAATTTATATAAATGTACAGTTCATTGACAAATTTTACTAAGAATACAAACATAAGCTAAAAATGGTTTGAACTAGGCATGCATTCAACGATCAAACTCCATATAAGTGCAAAGGGTTTAACCAAAAAATACATCATATGAAAGTAATAGTGGGTATTTTGTTTATGGAAATTGCATTGAACACCAATAAAGACTTTATAGCCTTTAATGATGATGATGATGATGATTAACGTCCACTACGACCTAATTGGTCTATCGGACCTTAAGAGGGTAAGTGATTACTTGTGATTCTTTAGAATTTTGTTTCTGTGCTCGAAAAGCATTAAGAGAAGCTTTCCAAGATCACCATACTTTTGTTGAGTTAAGAGGTTAGGAAGGTTGGTA
>ML791417.1:112269-152045 GCA_009831015.1 Picea engelmannii
CATCTTCATCTATGCATTCTCATCAAGGAAAATACATATTATATTACATCAATCATCAATCAATCAATCCTTTGACATCAATCAATCACTTGACATCAATCAATCAAACCATTGGCATCAATGACAACATGATCCAACACTTTATGAGATTTATTTGCTCCTCACTCTCCACTATTCAATGTTAGCTAGCTTGAGGGATTCTTCTGGACACCAAATATTTCCCTTCAATCTTATGAATAATATAAATCATACAATATTCAATAGCTTTGCAACATCTCTATTTCCTTGTACACTTGTCTCTCACAATTTTTGCAGCATATTCATCATCTCAGCAACAACTACAAACACAAAAATATGCATCTTTCTTCGAAAATATGGACCATCTAGAACCAACAACAATACTCTTCAGGCTGTATAACAAACAATCAATTTTTTTCTAAAACTTTTACAATCTCTTTTTCAAAGCATCTTGTGCTTTGATACCAAAATTGGCGCAGACCCCAGCTGATCCAGGTTCTATCTCTCTCTGATCTACAATCTCTTGTAACTTCATATCCAATTGGATCAAATACCATTTATTCGATCTCTCATTCTATATCCCACATATCTCTTAATTGCAACTGCAATACCAATGTCCTAGTATTGTATTCGAATGTGAAACCTCACGCTGGGAAAATCAACAGACTCACAAAACACTTCTATATATGAAACCTCGTAAGTTACAAACAACTAACATATCGTTTAATTGTGTACAAAAAGTTTAAGATATCGGGAAATTATAGAAATGGACTCGTACCTTTCTCCATTCTGGTTGACGATCTATCAACTAACGAACTTAATTTTGTTAACTGGGCACATAAATTTTGATATCACTAAGCCTACGAAGTATAAAGACATTGGGCCACCAGAATCACTGTCCACACATAAGTTTTAGAACTTTCGAACTCTGACCACCAGCTCCGAGACATAATAGAAATGTATTGTTTGAAGTTCTCTTGGTCTTGTTGTTGGACTTTGCACAAACAAATAACACATATTTCTCTGTCAAATATAGGTTATGTCAACCGACCATTGGGAAATCCAACCTTCACACTTGTTATTTGTCTCCGGTCCAATTGAATTTAGGGCTTGGATAACTCCTCCTTTGTGCAACTCAAACTCTACTTTGATATCCACTTCTTCTTTCTTAATCACTAACAATAAGACCAAACGTCCTACTTCTCGTTACCTATACTCATGGGTTTTTCCTTCACTTGGTATTGGATTCATATGCCTTTACTAACTTTACACTTCAAATCATCTTGGTCCTTTACAAAGTTCATAGGAACTTTTCCTCTCCTTATCTTGTTTCACCAAGACTTACACAGACTCACTTTTTCTCATGAAGGCTCAATTAATTAATATTTATATATACATTCTGACTCTCGACCCAATATCAACAATAATGCATACAATTAAGGGATATCAAATATCCAATATAAAACAAAACATGATCACACTATTCGTATAGAACTTCAATGGAAATAATCAGAGAAAGGAGAAAATTGCACAGTAAAAATGCATCTGCAACCTCTATTTATTAAAACCCTAAATCTCCTTCTCTATTACTCACAGTAAACACACCCTACGTGCACTCTGTTGATTAATTGGGTTGGTTGTCATTGATGTCAACCCTTGAAGAAAGTCTGGTAGCGAATTCTGGTAGCCCAATGGTTTGGGTAATGGACCCCAGTTTGTTTGATGGATAATGGTATGAGTTTTGATATATTTGTAGGTAAGACTATTCCATATGGATAGTACATGCCATTCAATTTACGTTGGTATGTGGAACGTCACATAACTCCTCACAGTTAGAGAGTTATGGCCATGTGAAGTTGGAGAAAGGTTTGAGTAATGGACCCAAGTTTGTTTGATGGATAATGGTACGAGTTTTGATATATTTGTAGGTAAGAATATTATACATGGATAGTACATGTCATGCCATTTCCAGTGGTATGTGGAACGCCACATAACTCCTCACGGTTAGAGAGTTATGGCCATGTGAAGTTGGAAAACCCTCATGAGTCATCTAGAAGCCCCAAAAGGTCAAAGTAGTCAAGGTGGTTTAAGAGATTTTAGAAGGTAAATGATAAAGTGAAGTGATGAGTGTACAATAATTCAAAGTGAATACAAAATAAATTATTTAAATAATAAAGTTAATGGATAAATTACTAAGTTGACAAGTGGTTAGAAGTGGGTTAACCCTAAAATAAGGAAAGTGGGTTAAGATGGTTAAAAGGTAACCCCTTGAGGAAGTTACATAAAAGTATAAATAAGAGGAAAGGCTCTCTCATTTTAATCACACTTGAGCATATTGAATATCTACAGGTGACTGAGGTAACCAAAGGATATCTAAGCCGAATTTCAGAGGGAAGGTGAAGTAAAGAAGGCCGAAATTCAAGGGAGGATAAATTCTTTTGACGATGCTTTCTAAGGTATGTTATTTACATGCCATCTCACCATTTTCACAATAATTTGTTTTATAGAATGATTTAGACCGTGAAATTGGGAGTCCGTTGAGTAAACATATCCAAGTAGCTGTCATACAAATTTCATCTTGTGGGTCATTGTATTTTTGGATTTACACGTCGTGGAAAATAGGGTTTGTGGCTAGTCCTGAAACTATTCTAAAACATCTGTTTCAGGTAAAAACGTCATAACTTCTTCATAACAGATCCAAATTCAGTAAGACCAAATGTATTGGTTACAGTAGAGTCTGTACTATTCTTTGTAAAATTTTCAGATCTATACAACAAATATTTTGTGTGGGGCATTCTCTACAAGTTCACTCTCTAGAATAAGACAAAATTCAACAAGGTATGTCGTTTTTGCTATAACTCCTTTTCTGAGAGGTTCCAAGTAGTGAAATATGGAGGAATTGCATAAATGACACTAAAGAACATTGTGTACCATTTTTCATATCTTTATTCGTTACAGGTACATAGTTATGCTTATTGCAAGTTAGGGTTTTTGACTAATCCAAAATTAGTCATGTGAGACTAAATTAAAGTTTGATGAAAATGCTAGTTTCTTGTTGTTAAAGTTAAGGAAGGTTTGTAGGCATGTGATCATATACACCAGGTCTATTACAGAGCTAAAAATCAGATTTGGATGATGAAATTGATGAGGGCTTTTGGTTGAGGTACATGTTGGGTACATGGTTGAGACAAGTAGTTGATGAGTTGGCACATACATGAGGTGTATAGTTGATGATGTTGGTAAATATTGATGAGTCATAGTTTATGTGTATTTGACGCATGATTGGTACATATTTGGTGCATGGTTGATGCACTCATTGATGGTACAGGTTGAGGTACAAGTTTGTGCATGGTTGATGCACTTGTTTATGGTATAGGCTGATTACAGGTTGTTTGGTACAGGTTGATGCATGGTTGATGCATTTGTTTATGGTACAGGTTGAGGTACAGTTTGGTGCATGGTTGATGCACTTGTTTATGGTACATGTTGATTACAGGTTTTTTGGTACAGGTTGTTACAAGTTGGATGGTTGTAGGTCATTGGTACAGGTTGTTTGGTGCAGGTTGATTGGTACATGTTTATAGCAATATATCTCACAGTGATAGTGTGACAATGGTTCCATCATTCTACTTATACGTTAGGGTAGTTGGATGGGGCAAGGACAAGTATTTGTAGACACCTTCCGGTTGTGGCCAGAGAAACTAGGGGGTTGTAGCCAGAGAATTGCGGAGTTGGTGCTTCCCTCAGGTTGTAGCCTGAGAAACTAGGGGGTTGGAGCCTCCTTCCAGCTGTAGCTGGAAAACAAAGGAAGTTGGTGCTTCCAATGAATGTAATTCTGAAAGACATATACAAAAAATCATTCTGTGGTTTTCTCTCGCTTTGGGTTTCCACGTAAAAACACTGGTGTATTGTTTATGTGTATGATTGCTCATTTGTTCATTGTTTATTTACTCTGCAACTATTGGATGATAATGATACATTGATATAACACTTGCATATTGTGGTTAAAAATGATTGAATTTCTCTATTACTGATTCACACCCCCCCCTTCTCAGTAATCCAACACACTCTTCTTAACTTTGATATGAATTCATCTCTCTCATCTCTTCTCTTAGCTTTCACACTTACATTAGCTCATTTATACAATTACAAAGGAGAATGACTTGAATCCTCAAGGATGGATTAATATCCTCCAAATTTAGATAAAATACTAATAAAATCAAATTCTCTAACTCCATGGTCAAATAGAAAATATGCTACATTTCATGGCATTTTAAGGAAAACACGTTCCCCCCTACGTGGACCATTATAGATACCCTCTAGAGCCTATTTCAAACTTTAGAAAAATTACAACTTAAAATATGCTCCTACATCACTAGGACATTTTTCCACTTGCATGGGTTGTTTCCCACCTATCTTGACAAATTCACATCCCCTTAGGCGATTACATTGGTTTTTGGGTGATTAAACTACCTTACTATCTGATTTATTTTGTTGGGTGATTAAATTATCTTGTTGGTAAACTCAATTACATTGATGTTTATTTTTGTGAAGGAGAAAATTAGAGAAGTGCTAAGAGTAACCGATAGATATAGATTTAGCAAATGCTTTCAAGAAGGCCTGCATTGCACATAATCTAATTCTCTACACCTGGGCCATTTGTTTAAACATTCGATTTATGCATGATGAGTACAAATGGTTATCAAATTGCCAATGATGTACCCTCTCTAACTATGCCAATGTGGTCTTGTCCTATCATCATTGTATGCTCCAGAATTCCTTAGCTAAAACAAGTAAGAAACATGTCTGTAACTAGTGTGATAGTGCATGGCCATAGTATTCATTATAATCTACATGGTTGCAATCAAGTATAGAAGAGAAACATAAAAAATATTTGAAGCTAACAAATATTCTATCCTCGTGTTCCTACTGAGGGATATAGCACATAGTGGTTTATAGTTGGTTGTTGCATATAGGTTTCAACCAAGAGGAGGCCTTACACCCATCAAAAGAGCATAGGATACTATGGGAGCAAATAATTCATATAAAATTGGTCTCTAGTCACTAGCTCCAGAGCATTTGCAAAGCATTGTTTGTTATTGACCGGTTTATTATTGTGTTGCATGTTGGTTTTTGTGTGTAGGTTACAATCGGGAGAAGGATTGTAGTGAGGAGAAGAAGATAGATCATTGTACAGGGTAGAGGACATAGGCCTAGTATCCTCCAGAAGATAAACTACTCTATTCAAGCTTGAGAATAGATCTGCAAGTGGGATATAAGTCCCTCATTTAAAGATCATAAGGTATCAGAACAATTTCATCTCTAACCATGAAACAACTACCTAAACTTTGAAGAGAAAATTGTATACCTTAGCATGTCTAAAGAGGTAGAGAAAAATTAGAAGACTTAAGGGCTAGAAATGCTCAGTTTCAAGAAGAGAATGAACACTTGAAGGATAAATTCTAGATGTTCAACAAAATCATGGCAGAGATGGAGAAGCAACTTGAGATCTCTACTAAACTATTTCCATTGCTAAAGATGAAGTTTGAAAAATTCTAATACTTCCTCACCACTTTCATGGCAGATTGGGACAAGCACAACATGTAACTTATACACTTGGGAGATAAGGTCATTTAGTTGGATAGATGGAAAGAGGATAGTCTCACTTATATGATGACACAACTACACACGGAGTTGGAAAAGAAGGAGGAGGCCTTAGCAAGGCTACAAGCAATTTTCCAGGAGCAACGAGAATTAGGGACACCTTCCATTTCCATTTCCCAAGATAACACCATGACTAAGACCAATTTGGTAAGATCACCTTCCTTAGACTATTCTCAACAACATTTTGGTGAATTTGAAAAGCATACTAGAGGCATTAGTTCCAAGCTCCTAAGTAAGATGGGATATGGTGGACAAGGGATAGGAAAGAGGAGACAAGGCATCGTAAGACCCATTGTAGCCACACCATGGGTCAAGCATGAATGCCTAGGCTTTGATGGCAGAAGTGAAAATCCCATGACCCTAAAGACTACATTTGTAAAGGTGAAAGGCATGCAAGATTTGGCCTATTCATTAGCAGAAACAGAAACAATAAGTGAAAGTGGCATTCCACTACCACCTGATCCTTCTTGTGGTGGATTGAATAAGGGAAATGATGATAAGATCTTGAAGACTCATCCTACACCATCACTTGAAAGAAGTATCAAACCAATAAGTCGAGGAAGGAAGAAGAAGAATACCAACAGGTCTTCATAAAACAATACATCCCTTGTTTGTAACTATTGCAAGAAGAGAGGCCATAACACTATGAGTTGTTGGTACTCAAAGGCATGCTAATTTTATGGGAAGGAAGGTCATTAGGTGGCATATTTCTAGGATAAGCAAGCCACATGCCACAAGCCATATTTTTTCCAGAGGAGGAATGAGAGTATGTTACGTAGTCTTTGTAGCAATAAAAATATTTTTTTCCACCACATCTGCAAATTGAGTGGAAATTTGGGAAGAAAAGTGTTGGCGACTTCATCCAAAGCTTCACCATAGAAACCACATAGTGAAGAGAAGAGTGTTGAGAGTGAAGAGTAAATCCTTGCATCTCCATCACAAGGAGAATTTGTCCAAGGAGTTGCAGTAGCACCAGAGGTCAACTTATATAAATAAGTGAGTGGTTATTTGATGGAAGCAAGAGAGACTAGAGGAACTCAAGCATCAGTTGACATCTCTTTCATTTCAATCTATTTGAAGAATGACTCACCAGTAGATGAACCAACATACTAATGACCAAGGCTCCTACAACCAACATGTAGGGTTATGAAATACGATCATTCAATTGGCATGGTTGTGAAGAGTTGTTCTATTCTCAGAAGAAACTAATCCTAGCATATGAATTCAACCATGTGTAAGTTTTAAACCTGTGAAGTAAAGCAATGCATATAGATTCTTAAGCAAAACATAATTTAATCAATGGCTCATACACAACGTACACAAATATTTTATACCAGAAACCCTCAACCGGGAAAACCTTTCTTATATTCATTATATCAAATTTCACCATTCACCATACAATATATACAATGTTTTTATGTATTCTGTATATACCAAAACCGTAATCCCTTAATTTGGGATTAATTTAGAAAACCGCTAAAAATAGAAAAATCCGCTAAAAATAGCAAAAACTGCCCAAAAAAAAAAATCTGGGGTGCTGCCCCAAACGCTGCGCATAACCAAGGGGGGCATACCTGCCCCCCCCTAGGAAAGCACCCGATGCACACGACACAGAGAACACTACTATATGGATCGTCATACGCAGTTGTCGAATCTGATGTGCCCACACACACATGCAAATAATATAACACATACCCAACACCATGCTTCCCTTGAGGAGTTATTGTTAGGAAACTTATGCTTCCACACTAAACCTAACATAAGAGAGGAAGATAGATTTAAGCTATAAATACATGACAAAGAAAACACACAATACACAAAGGTTTTACCCTGGAAACTCAAATAGAAAAACCAAAATTCCTTGAGTGTCTTTCTCTCTTGTTGTCTTATTCATTTAGAATAAAAGGTTACATGCCTAACCTTGGTCTACACTTAAGAAACAATTGAAATCATACCTTCTTTCTTTACATAAGAACAACCTTACAGCCAATTTGACTTACATCTACATGACCAACAACCTACAACTAAATATTAGCATGAAGATCAACTTAATACAATTAAAAAATGCCTTATTTATAGGATTTACAATAGGAAAAACCCTAAATAAAGGTGTCCAAAAATGGTTACAGATCCATGCAAATCATTGGTTACAAATCCCATGAATCTCGATATTTTGTTATAATCGACTACCAAGTCGGATTACGAGTTGACTACCATTCGACCTCCATTTTTCCTTCAGTCAGTTTCCACACAATTGTCTGTCGACCTCCTATCGATTAACCTCTTTGACTTACTATCGATCACATCAAATTCGAATTTTCCTGGTCGATCCACCTTAGCCTTCAAATTTCATTGCTAGTTGATCCACCTCAACTTGAATTTCGCTACAAAGAATATAACAACCCAACATTCTCCCACTTGTTGTCTTCTTTGTTTAAACCAAGAGTTTCCTTAACTTTTGTTCATATACCCAGGGAAGCAATTCCCATTACCTTTCTGCACCAAGAGAACTTCACAACACTCACAGACTTAGTCAAAGAGTCTGCTATGTTTCCAAATGTGTCTACTTCCTCAAGCAACACCTTGTTTCTTTCTACCATGTCTCTAAAGAAATGGTATTGACATCAATATGCTTAGTCTTGGAAAGATAAGATCATTTCTTTCCCAGAAATATTGCACTTTGACTGTCGCAATTTATCTTCATATCTCTATGCTCAAACTTGATCCTTGAACACAATCATTGCAACCATACTGCATCTTTGCTTCCATGAGTGTCTACCATCTATTTATCTTTTGTTGTTGACAAGGCTACTAACACTTGTTGTTTACTCATTCAACTGATTGCTCCACCGAACATCTTGAACACATATCCACTAGTATACCTTCATTGATCCATATCTCCAACCCAGTCAGCATCAACAAATCCATGTACATATATTTCACTATCATTTCTAGGCTTCCCTTGGTAAAATATAGCATAGTCTTTTGTGCCACACAAATACTTGAATACTTCTTTGACAACTTTACAATTCTCCTTTCCATGTGTCAACATGTATCTACTCAACACTCGTACTGCATGGGAAATGTCTGGTCGAGTGAAGACCATTACATACATTATACTACTTGACGAGGTAAAAATATGATTCCCAATTATTTGGTGTCACTCTACACTCTATCACTCATTTGTCAACCCAGGGCTCATTATGTGCTTATGAGGCACTCTGTGAAATTTGCATAGAAAAGAGGACTAGCTTACTGTAACTATGATTATGAAAGAAATGAGTCACAAAACCCTGATCCTTTCAGTCTTATGGTGGTATCTCTGAAAACTAAGCTCTCTGAAATATCATAAACTTAATCTTTGAATATTCACTTGACTGGGATTTATGAGAACTGTGATTCTGTAGCAACTGTGCATATGTATAAAAAGAAATGCTAAGGTCTATAAAACTCAAAAATTATGATGTTGTAACAGCAAGGGTAAAGTACTTAATGATGCTTGTCCTCATCTCTATGGATGATGCCAAATCTTGTTATGATGGTAGATTCTTTTACCTACACTTTGTTACACATACCCAGATTTATCTACACATACTTAGAGTTTAACCATAAGGTGTTTGGGTAACAATAGATTTGATTTTAGATGCTGGCTGAAATCTATTCACCCTAATAATCTATAACTGTCATTATTTAGCAGACGTCCAGGGCCATTATACAACATATAACCATTACTCAACAAACTATAAAATAAATTTCAGAAACTAGTAATCTGATCAGCATATATATCTAACTTATCATGCATGAGTTTAACCAACAACAAAAGATATAACCAGCAAGGAAATAATACGGACTGTACCTATGAGTGGGCCCTTGCTCACGGTACTCCCATATTCACACTTCACTAATTACCAACAGGAAATGATCACGTACAACAGAGAATATATATATATATATATATATATATATATATATCAGAAATATGGAAATTCAAGACAGTATACACTCAGCTCAATGTCTGATATGTATCACACGCTAATCGTCTTTGCTCAACCGAGCATACATATATATACAAAAATGCTTGGCTAAAAAATAGCTCTGTGCAGAGCGCCAATCTCCTAGATTCTAGAAAAATTGTTAAAACAAATTGGTGCCTAATCCATCCATGTATCCACTGCCTATTCACTTCTTGGATGCGTTGAGTAGACTGTTATGCATGTTCCTGTTTTAGATTTACCACATGCGATGAAGTAAAGATGCTGAGCATCTTATTTACTGCTCACGGTTATGTAGCCTCCACGTTGATAACCATCAGCCCTGCCACTTGTCTATATGTAAGATGCCCATTCAAAGCATATCGTACTATGTAGGTGTTGATATGTATATGCAAAAAATAGAATGTGGCTATTGTGCTTGGAAATATATCTTCTTAAAATATCCTCTTTATATATCTCCATAATTTTCCTTGCATCGATACACATCTCCGTATGAACTTGGAACCTTGCACTATGTAGCTAGAACCTGGAGCCTTGCATTTTGTAGCCATAGTTAATGTTATTGAAAACCACACATATTTAATAATTCAAATATTTTCTAAAGTTCACTCTAATTCTAATTTATGAACAAAAATCAAGAAGATTATGTGGCAATAGTAATACCTGTGATAAAGGTGGAACTTTATAAAGATAAGTATGTGGAAAACATAAAAGGAGGACAAAATGCATGTGTATTTATAGGAGATAGGGAACAAAAAGATGCCAAAATGGGGGTTCATCATCTCCCCCTTGCCGAGCTGGTTGCATGTCCTCATGCAACCTATTCTTCTTCTGCTATTCCAGCATGGACTTCCCCCCAGTCATAAGCTGGGTGCCCAAACTCACCTGTATTATAATATCCAAGGGCCCTCTCCATCTGTAACCACTGAAGCCTTTCCTCTTCCTCATCCCATGTAGTAGAGGCTTTGTAGAACCTGTTGGGGCACCAAATAATAGGAAAGTGGAATCTTAGTCCTAGCCATCGACTACCATACCTGAGTAAGGAGTTAGCATAAAATGAAGCCCGATTGAGTGCCAGACCAAAATATGGATACCCTATGGGGTTCTGGTCCCTTAGATATTTAGGGATAACTTCCCAAATATCATGAGAGATCAACAATGCCTCAACTGAATGTGCCCTAGACACCTATATGAAGTCTGATATGGAAAATCTCTGGTGCTGACGAATGGTGACTACATTTCCTGCTTCTGTCCTCAACCTCTGTAGATATTCTTTCATAACATGAGGCAATGGATACTCATCCCTCACATTTAGGCTTGCCTCAGCCTCCATTCTCCTATAGAATTATGCATCTTTCTTCCATTGAGATAAACCAAAGATGTGAGAGGTGAATGCCCTCAACTGAACATCTCCAACTCCGGGGTTAGGATTCCAACGGGCATTGTTAGGGAGAATGAAGTTATAAAGATATAATTCACACAACAAATTTTGGTCTTTCATTTCTGCAGAGACATAAATACTAACAAAATCATCTGGTTGGTTTATCTCATGAGGTTGTCCTAATGCCAACTGTTTCAGTCTGAAGGCTTCCCACAGATCATGCAAGTAGAGAGGATAAAACTTTGGTGGTTGTCTACTAAAAATGCCTTCAAAGGCAATCTCAATAGACTGTTGTACTAGTTTCTTTGTATCCTCTAGTTGTTGTTTATATTGTTTAATCTTTTCTGTCCATTTTTGTTCTTATTGTAGATACATGGAGCACCATCTTACCTTAAGCTTTTCTATGACTTGTCTGTGGGATTCTTTATTGATGATCCCCAAGTCAAAGAGTTCGTCCTTGTTTCTCCACTAGGGAAGGTCGGGTTTCAACTGCATAAAGGCATGAGTGCTGGTGATGATATCATCCAGGAAGGTATTAAACATCTATTGAGCTTTCTCTGCATGGATTTTGGCACAACTTTCCACTCTATCTTCTGATACATCTTCCCCCTGTATATCCTCCATTAAGTCTACTGCATTGTTTGGAATTTTATGATATCTCAATTTTTTTTTGAGCTTCTTGTTCTGCAGCAAGAGTCTTCAATTTTGTTTGAGTAAGGCTTGGTAGCTAGGGCTGCAGAATCGGAAAGGCTTGGGTTCAACATGGCTCTTTCCCTTTTTCTTCTTCTTACCATGTCCCTTATGCCCAGGGATGAAGTGTGAAGTGGCTGGTTTATCTCGAGACTTATCTATCATTTCGGTCAAGGAAGGGGAAATGTCACATCCTATCCAATTATGCTCTATATCTAAAAGTGGGGGTTCTACCCCTTCAGGTTCAGCCTCAATATCTATCATCACCTCATCTTGTTCTTGTCCTGTTTCTGAGATTTCAACGAGCTATCCATCTGATTCTTCTTTTTCAAACCCCGTATATTCTATCTCGACGATGGCTGGGCTTAATACTTTCCAAGAAATTCTCGTTGATTTCCTGCATCCTGTAGTGATCCTTTCAGACCTCTTCTTAAGTGGTAAAGTTCTCATCTTCGGTTTGGACAATGTTGAGTCCATGAAAGTATTCCGGGAAATCCCTAGTCTATTCAGTTCCTCATTTATAATCATCATGATGAGACCTCTGTGATATAAAGAAGTTTCAGGGTTTTGTTTTTTTCTCAAAAACTCAGCCATTTTAGATAAACTTATGTGTAAAAAGTAAGGCATGATGAGTGGTTTGTCTCCTTTCAAATGTAGCAGGATTTTGATATGGTAATGATGGACCAATTTATATCTTCCTTCATAGGTAACAAAGTTTTGTAGGTGGAATACCACCTCATCCCAAGGAGATCTTAGTGCGTCCCTAGCTATCCCTCTTCTCAAATCTGGAAGTGGGGATGGTGCCTTAAGAAATGGAATCCAACTTTCGGGGGCCACTTTAAAATTCTTATACCATTTCTCTCCTTGCAGTGGCAGCCCTGTAACTCTGCTCAAGGATTCTTAAGACACAAGGATATCCAACATTCTCACAGTGGTTTGGCTGCCATCAAAACTCCAGGCAAATTCCATAGTGAGATCAAGATCAAATCCCTGAAATTTTTCTAAGAATTGGAGCCATCCAGCCTGCTCAAATATCCTCATCACTGCCGAGTGTTTTCTGATATTGTCAACATTATTGGGCTCATTTCTATTTACTTCCCCTCCCATTTTTAAAATAAGAACAATTTGTTCAAAAAGAAAAATGCTACAAAATGGTGAATGAACTCCTTCTTACCTCAGAATCACGTTATAGCTTGTTAACGCAGCCCTTGTCGACTTGATTTGAAATTTGTATTTAACTTCTGAATAGACTCCTTATAACAACATTTTACTCTTTATCCTTTTATAAGCAGGAGCTTACTCTGCCTGTAGCATTCATGAATGGTCTAGCCTGACTCAATCAACATCCAATGGATCGACCTCCAATCGGGAGCCAATGTTAACCCGATTCTGCTTGGAAATAACCCCGATTTCACCCTATGCTCATGTCTCACATGTGTAGCTGCACACTATGCTATGGATGTTGAGCTAACTCAAATTTAGGCTATATAACCACTATAATGTAGCTAACCCGACTTCAACTTTATGCAGGACAATCACCGTAATGTAGCTAACCCGACCCGATTTTATGCTGGATAATCACCGTAGTCCTCACGCTATAGCTAACCCGACTCGACAAACATGTTGTGTAATCACTGTTATATAGCTTACCTGACTCAACCTTATGCTGGATAATCACCGTAAGCTTCACACTGTAGCTAACCCAACTCGGCAAATATGTTGTGTAATCATTGTAATGTAGCCCGACTCTACTGTATAAGCACTGTAATAACCCGACTCTACAAAGACTGTTCGATATTTTCTTTGTGGGAGATCCTGATTCTGCTCTTCGTATGGTGGTTAAGGACTAAACACGGGATAAGTTTGTCGGGATAAGGAATGAGTGATCGTGGCGGTGCATTGGCGTGTGTTATGACAGGTGATGTATCAGGGGTAACCATTGATGCCAAGGTTTCAAAAAGGATATGGTCAGGGGTGGTTTGAAATCATGATTGTGTGCATACGTAGGGAAATAAATCGTCAGTTTTTGGAATGATCGCTGCTTAATGGCTGTCAGTGGTGATGATTATTTTCTACGTAATGGCCAAAAAACTAAAGATATGCCAAGTATGAATGGTCGGGTATAATAGTCGAGTGTGTAGCTGCCAAGGGATAGTAGGTTTGGTGATGTGGTTAGGCAGGGTCATTAGGCATCATGTATCACTTTATTATGTAGCATACCAATATGGGTAGTGGGTAGTCCTTAAATGTAAGGTTTAGTGAGATATGGAGTTAATGATATTATTACTTGCCAATTAATCTCTCAATTTTTAATTCATAAAAGAGAAAAAGAATGAGTTTTTAGAAAAAAACCTGAACCAACTAGTTGAGAGAGTGCAAGCGCTCCTGGTTGTCTTGTTGACTTCTAGTGGTCACGACGTACCCCTTCATAAGCCTGCAGGATCAATGCATTATTTGTAATTTGACCACATCTTTGTAACTTAAGAAAATGAAAATGTAGATTGTGAGCTCATCAACCGAGATTTGTTGTTCATAGATTATTATTATTATTATTATTTTATTTTTTTTGTTTTTTGTTTTTTTATTTTAACAAACTTTGTCTGTCGGTGATCCGGTTTTCAAACAAGAGTTCGTTCCATTGCGCCCCGAGGGGTTTTCACAACCAATTTTTTTTTTTTTTTTAAAGTAAGTGATATTGGCCAGAAATTGGTTTTCCAATATCTTTAGTGCCGGCAGCGCCTGAGGCCAGGTTTTCACTACCAGATCTTTATTATCCTTTTTTTTTTTTTTAAGGTTTGATCAATGTAAAATAGATTACAGAGTAGCGGGCACAAGTGGCGATGCCACTGTGCCCAATATATGGAGATCATTATGTTTTCTTACTTCCCGAATGAATTCCTCCTTGGTCTTGGGCTTCTGATATAGCCTCAGTCGATGACTATTTTCCATGAGTGATGTCCTTGCTTCATTAATAGTACAGAGTTTAACAGATCCATTCTCATAGATTGTATCTACCTCATGTGGTCTGAGCCATCGAGTGTGGAACTTGCCTTTAAAATCCTTATACCGTGAATCAAACAGGAGGGCCCAATCCCCCACTTTAAATATATTTTCCTTGATGAATTCATCGTTCCATTTAGATCTCTGATCTTGAAGTAGAGTAGTTTGATGTATTGCAGCTTGGCGAATCTCATCAAGCTCATTAATCTTCTCAAGCCTATGCTGTTGGTCTTCTGAGAGATCCAAACCTACTTGTAATGCAATTCTTAGTGTTTTGATCTCAAACTCGATGGGGAGAACCACACGCTTTCCATACACTAATTCATAAGGAGTAAACCCCGTGGTATTCCTCCAGGTGGTTCTATAGGCCCATAAGGCCTCTGGGAGCCTGTCAGCCCAATCTTTATGATGATGCTGGACTGTTTTAGTCAGAATATCTTCTAACACTCAGTTTGTGACTTCTACCTGGCCATTTGCTTGAGGATGGTATGGAGTTGACATCCGGTTCTTAATATTGAATTTCTTGGTGATGGACTCGATGAGTCGTGAAGTAAACTGGGCTCCTTGATCAGTGACAATCTCCTGGGGAACCCTAAAGCAGATGAATATATCTTCATATAAGAATTTAGCCACTGCGTCCTCTATGGCCTTTGGAAGTTCTTTGGCTTCGACCCATTTGGTTACGTAGTCTCTACATACTAGAATGTGCACCTTCTGCTTTGATGGTGGGTTAATAGGTCCCACGAAATCCAGGGCCCACTTCTTGAAGGGTTTTATTTGACGCTGAGGCTGAAGTGGCATCTCATCTGACTTCATGAGTCATCCCATTCTTTTACACTTGTCGCAACTCCTAACGTACTTCTTGGCGTCCCTAAATATGGTAGGCCAATAATACCCCAGGTGCAGTACTTTATTTGCAGTTCTTTTATCTGCGAAGTGACCTCCGCAAGGTTCATCATGGCATGCTTTTAAGATGTCATACATCTCGTCCTCTCGAACACAACATCATATAATATGATCGTGTCCGGTATGGAATATATATCCTTTGATCCAATAATATGTTGAGCTCTGTCGGATAACCCTTTGATGTTCTTTTGGGGAGAGATGTTGCGGGAGTCTACCTACAGCCAAGTAGTTAGCAACATATGCAAACCAAGGTGTATTAGTAGATAAAGAAAATAAGTGTTCATCGGGGAAGTTATCTTCCACTAGAATGGTTTCTCCGTCGTTGGTGAGTCGAGAGAGAAAGTCAGCGACGACATTTTCCTTCCCTGGTCTATCAATGATTGAAATGTCAAACTCTTGGAGTAAGAGCAACCACCTGGTTACTCTGCCATTGGTGATGGATTTGTTCATAAGATAAAGAATGGCGGAGTGATCAGTATGTACGAAGACCGAATAACCTGTGATGTAATGACGAAATTTGTTAATAGCATATACGATAGCAAGGAATTCTTTTTCGGTTACAGTATAGTTCTTTTCAGCAGGGGTAAGATTTTTACTGATGTAGTAGATATCATACGGACATTGTTCCTCTTTCTGTCTGAGAACCACTCCAGTGGTTGTATCTGAAGCATCTGTAGAGATATGAAAGGGTATGGTCCAGTTGGGGCCTCGCAAAATAGGTGCAATGGATAACCTTTCTTTTAAGGTTTCAAATGCGGTCTAACATTGATCATTCTAGGAAAATTCCATAGCTTTTGTGAGTAATGAAAACAGGGGGGATGCTATCTTTGTAAAATTTTCGATGAATCTTCGATAATATCCTGCGTGTCCTAAAAAACTACGGACGTCTTTCTGAGTTGTGGGAACTAGAAGGTCATGAATGACTTTGATATTAGCAGGATCTACCTAGATCCCTGTAGGTGATATGTGGTGTCCTAGCACAACCCCCTCAGTACAATGCATATGGAAGTTCTCATGGATAAGAGAGAGGTTGGTTTCTTGGCATCTGATCAAGACCTTTTCTAAATTTTCTACAGCTTCTTGAAAGGTATCTCCATACATAGTAAAATCATCCATATAGATTTCTACACAATCCTTGGTCAAATCTAAGAATATCCCTAAGACAACCCTCTGAAATGTAGCAGGGGCATTGCATATCCCAAATGGAAGCACTCGGTAAGCATAGGTTCCCCATGGGCATGTAAAAGTGGTCTTCTCTTGATCCGTAGGGGTGATCTGTATTTGATTATATCCACTAAACCCGTCAAGAAAAGAAAAGTACTTTTTCCCTGCCAAGGTATCTAAGACTTGATCAATGAGTGGTAATGGGAAGTAATCTTTCAAAGTGGCCTTATTCAAATCCCTGTAGTCAACACAAATATGCCACTTTCCATTCTTCTTCAGCACAATAACCAAGGGTGAAACCCATTTTCTATCGGAGATTGGGTAAATGAAATTTACGTCAAGGAGCTTTTGGAGCTCCCCCTTGACTATGTCCTTCAGAGAGGGGTTCATCCTCCTCTGAGGTTGTCGAATAGGTCGAGAATCCTCCTTAATATAAATATGATGGGTACATAGATTAGGGTGGATCCCTTTCATGTCAGTATAGTCCCAAGTGAAGGCGGAACTGTGTTTTCTTAGTATTTCTATGAGCTTCTTTTGTTGACAAGAATCTAGCTTAGCATTGATATTCAAGGTCTTTCCTGGATGGATTTCAACAGCTAAGCTTTGATTCCCATGGGTAGCCTCTATAGGAACCAATTCATCTAGTATCTGTGTTGGTTCAATTGGCGAATAGACTTCCTGGAACTTCTCTCCAAGGATGTGCTCCAAGGTTGGATGACTAGCTATGCGAGGATGTGCTAAATACGTACAAATCAAATCATCTTCAGTAGATTGTTTAAATGTTGATGCTTGGTCAAGGGTTAACAGAGGCTGTGTGGGTTCTTCATCGCTATCCTTGGCCCAAGGAGAATTTTCTAGGTCAAGGAAAGGTTTAGAAGGAGGATAGAGGGTCAGCTTTTTAGTGGAGTTTCCATAGTAGATGGTCATATTACCTTATCTGCAGCCGATATATGCGTCAACAGTGGCCAACCAGGGTCTCCCTAGAATCAATGGATATCCCCCTAGGTTGGCCTTTGGTTGTAGGACCATAAAGTTAGTTGGATATTCCCATGAGTCTACAGAAACAATTACATCTTCCAGCATCCCCTCAGGTTTTACTGTGGATCTATCTGCTAATTGAAGGACTGTAGGGGTTGGTCGAAGACAAGGCAGCTGAAGTTTCTCTATGGTTTCTTTAGTCATTACATTGATGGCCGCCCCTAAGTCCACTAAAGTGTGTGCAATGGAAATGTTATTGATGTGGAATTTGACTACCGGACTTCCTGGGTCCATGTATTTGGCCATAAATACTTTCCCTAGCATTAGATCCGCTAACTTTCCTATGACATGAACAGTTTCTGGGTCTTTCTTCTTCCTCCCTGGTTTCTTTAGGTAGAGTTCCCGAACAACTTTAGCATAGATTGGAACATCCTTGATAGCTTGAAATAGGGGAATTTTTACACATACATTTCGGAGTTCTCCCAAAATGTCAAATTCTGGTTGTGTAGGGTCCTTTTCTATATTTAGAATTTCCGGATAAGGTGGTTCTGCGAGTAATTCCTGCTCATCGGAGTTCTTCTGAGGGATATTTTTCTTCTCCTTAGGGGTATTGGCTTCCTGTTTTTCTAACTCGGGGGGGTTCTCCTCATCATCCTATTCTTGGATGATAGATGAGGTCTGATCCTGAACCACTCTTCTCGATCATAGATGTATGTTTTGGAATTCCGTAGGAGAAATGACGTATGTTGGAAAGAAGGGTAGTTCAGCGTTGCAGGCGGGCTGAGCTACTTTATTATTTGGATTTGGTATTGGTTGGGTTGGTAATTGTGTAGGTCTTGGAGGAGGTTGGTTGGATGGTAATTGTAGTTGTTGTTGGTGTTGAATTGGAGGGTGTGCTTGGGGAGTAGGCTGTTGAAGACTTGAATTGGAGGGTGTGCTTGGGGAGTAGGCTGTTGAAGACTTGACCCTCTCCAGCCTTGTTGCCAAGGATAATTCTGCATTTGGGGTTGTCCTTGTTGCCAAGGCATGGAATCATACCAATTTTGCTGTGGATATTGATACTGAGTATAGTATGGAGGAAATTTGGATTGCTCTTGTGTCATGCCTGGTGCCTTGGGTGGCCATGGTCGCTTTTGGGCCATAAAACATATTTGCTCTGTCTCCCCAGTGGCCCCCTAGTAGACTTCCTTTAGTTCAGGCAGGGAAGGGCAATTCTTAGTATCGTGATTTTTGTTCGCAGATACCACACATTTCTATGTTATCTAGAGGAAACTCCCTCAGGGGGTGTTTCTTTCTGCATCTAGAACAAAAGATGGCCAATGCTAGGTCAACTTCTTCTTTCTTTTTCTTTTCTTGAAAGGTATCCAACTGGGAACTAAATGAACTAAGGATATCGGTTTTAAAGTTGTCCAACATGTTTCCTATTTCAGTTCTGGTAACTCCTCCTCCTGATGGCTTTGTGACGCTAGAGACTAGATCGTGAGGGATTTTCCCAGACTTAGTAATACCTCATGAATAACATTTACACAATTCACATATATCATTATAGGTCATCTGGGAGATATCCCCGGCCCCCATGAGATTTAATGCATCCATACAATCATCCTTGATTCCTCTTAGGAAGATAATACGTAGTGTTTCGGGATCAAGTGTGTTTTGCTTGGTCCTTTGTAAGTTGTATTGAAATATTTCTATGTAATCTTCTATGGTTTCTTCCTCCTTCTTTGTCATTCTAAAAATTTCTAGTCATATATCCCTTACCTTGCAGTAATCATGGTACTTCTGGAGAAGTCCCATGAACCAGCGAAAAGTCGCTTCTTTCAAGGTGGCGGAAAATAGTTTAAGTTTATGGGCATCAGAATAATAGTCATAACTTCGGCAAAGGACATCAAATTCGAAGAGGAAGGTATCTGGGTCCTCGCTAGGCAATCCATGGAAATTCGGTAAAGTAGAGGGTGGAATGTTTTTCATTTGAAGTATTCCCTTAGTCTCTTTAATATGAAACTCAAATGTAATTGGTTCTTTCTGCTTTGGTGTTTCCATTTCTTCTTCCATGTTTAAGAGTCTTTCCCCCCACAAGGATTCTTCAGAGGCGACAAATTTTTCTGGCTCTTTAATGGGGTTACTATGTCCTTATGATTCAGAGCCTTCAATAGGATGGTCCTGGTTTCTAGGAGATTTAGAAGAAGGTGACTCTATGATTAACCGAGCAGTCGAGTCTATTTCGGGAGGCTCTTCCAGATTGTTGGATGCTATTTTTGAGTAACGATGAGTACTTGGGGTTTTTGTAGGGTCTTTTTTTTCTTCACTTTTACTGGCTTGTTTATTAGTGTCACGGGTGGTCCCTACATCATGTCCATGAGGTTTCTTAGTGCTTCGAGTCATGCATCCTGTGATAATTGGTAAGGACAATATCCTGGGCAAGGAATATCTATGGGTAGTGGTGAACTCCCTAAGGTTTCCCTTCAGCCTGGTATTGCTTCTATAGTGATCCTAAGGGTAAAGTCCTAATTTCGTGAGTGCCTCCTGGGCAGCGGTGCCAAAATGATGAGGTAAAAATATGATTCCCAATTATTTGGTGTCACTCTACACTCTATCACTCATTTGTCAACCCAGGGCTCATTATGTGCTTACGAGGCACTCTATGCAATTTGCACAGAAAAGAGGACTAGCTTACTGTAACTATGATTACGAAAGAAATGAGTCACAAAACCCCGATCCTTTCAGTCTTATGGTGGTATCTCTGAAAACTAAGCTCTCTGAAATATCATAAACTTAATCTTTGAATATTCACTTGACTGGGATTTATGAGAACTGTGATTCTGTAGCAACTGTGCATATGTATAAAAAGAAATGCTAAGGTTTATAAAACTCAAAAATTACGATGTTGTAACAGCAAGGGTAAAGTACTTAATGATCCATGTCCTCAGCTCTGTGGATGATTCCAAAGCTTGTTATGATGGTAGATTCTTTTACGTACACTTTGTTACACATACCCAGATTTTTCTACACATACTTAGAGTTTAACCATAAGGTGTTTGGGTAACAATAGATTTGATTTTAGATGTTGGCTGAAATCTATTCACCCTAATAATATTTAACTGTCATTATTCAGTAGACGTCCGGGGCCATTATACAACATATAACCATAACTCAACAAACTATAAAATAAATTTCAGAAACTAGTAATCTGATCAGCATATATATCTAACTTATCATGCATGAGTTTAACCAACAACAAAAGATATAACCAACAAGGAAATAATACGGACTGTACCTATGAGTGGGCCCTTGCTCACGGTACTCCCGTATTCACACTTTACTAATTACCAATAGGAAATGATCACGTACAACAGAGAATATATATATATATATCAGAAATATGGAAATTCAAGACAATATACGCTCATCTCAATGTCTGATATGTATCACACGCTAATCGTCTTTTCTCAACCGAGCATACATATATATACAAAAATGCTTGGCTAAAAAATAGCTCTGTGCCGAGTGCCAATCCCCTAGATTCTAGAAAATTTGTTAAAACAAACTGGTGCCTAATCCATCCACGTATCCACTGCCTGTTCACTTCTTGGATGCGTTGAGTAGACCATTATGCATGTTCCTATTTTAGATTTACCACGTGCGATGAAGTAAATATGTTGAGCATCTTATTTACTTCTCACGGTTATGTAGCCTCCACATTGATAACCATCAGCCCTGCCACTTGTCTATATGTAAGTTTCCCATTCAAAGCATATCATACTGTGTAGGTGCTGAGATGTATATGCAAAAAATAGAATGTGGCTATTGTGCTTGGAAATATATCTTCTTAAAATATCCTCTTTATATATCTCCATAATTTGCCTTGCATCGATACACATTTCCGTATGAACTTGGAACCTTGCATTATGTAGCTAGAACTTGGAGCCTTGCATTCTGTAGCCATAGTTAATGTTATTGAAAACCACACATATTTAATAATTCAAATATTTTCTAAAGTTCACTCTAATTCTAATTTATGAACAAAAATCAAGAAGATTATGTGGCAATAGTAATACCTGTGATAAAGGTGGAACTTTATAAAGATAAGTATGTGGAAAACATAAAAGGAGGACAAAATGCATGTGTATTTATAGGAGATAGGGAACAAAAAGATGCCAAAATGGGGGTTCATCACTACCAACAACACTTGCATAGGGGACATGTGCCATATCCTATATTTCTTCTAGTGTCTTTGGACATTGTTCAACAACTATCCTTGCTCACACGGGAATTGACACCTTTACAGGTTTACAATCCTGCATGTTGAAACGTTTCAAAATTGTTTCAATATGCTTCTTATGATTCAACCAGATCTTTCTAACTGCTCAATCTCTCTTGATCTCCATTCCCAAAGTGATTTTTTCCACAGCAAGATCCTTCATGTTGAACTTGGAGGATAACTACTTCTTCAACTCCTTTATTGTGTCCATGTTGTTTCTGATCAGCAACATGTCATCGACATATACTGCTACATATATGAAATACCCACCTTTTTCCTTGGAATATATGTAGTGATCACCTTTGCTTCTCACAAATCCCAAACTAAGGATGTATGTGTCAAACTTTTGATACCACATCCTTGGTGATTGCTTTAGACCATAAAGGGATCTTTTCAATCTACACACCAAGTCTTTCTTGACTTTTACAATAAATCCTTTAGGTTATTTCATGTAGATTTCTTCTTCCAAGTCCCCGTGTAGGATTATTGTCTTCACATCCATCTATTCTATTTAAAGTTCAAATGTTGCAGCCATAGACATTATCACTCTAATGGAAGTTAATTTTGTAACAAGGGAAAAAATCTCACCGAAGTCGAATCCTTTGACTTGGGAATATCCCTTCACTACCAATCGATCTTTGAATTTCTCGATTTGACTTGTTGCGTTCATATTCTTCTTGAATACTCACTTGCTACCAATGATCTTTCTTCCATTAGGTAATTCAACTAAATCCTATGTCTCATTCTTATGCAATGATTCCATTTCTTTAACAATGGAATCCTTCCAGAGTCTACCCTCTATCGAGTCGATTGATTCCCTGACCGACTTGGGCTACTCGTCATTGGAAGTTAACAAAAAAGAAGAACAGAAGTCGGTGGAATATACCTTTCGACTGGTTTTCTTCCTTTCTTAGACCTCCTTACAATTGGTGTTGGTTGTTCCACCTCTTCATCTCATTCATTCGACTCATTTGAATCATCTTCTACTTCATCCCTCAGTTCAAACCTTGCCTTCTATGGATTATTATATTTTTGAACCATCACTTCAGACTCAGACTTCCTTCCAACTTCTCTGAAGATCACATATTGACTCTACATTGTTTTCCTTGATACAGGATCCCAGAGATTATATCCTTTCATTCATAATTTGTATCAAATGGAAATACACTTGACTGCCTTCTTGTCCAAATTGCTCCTCCATTCTTTGGGAACATGAGAAAATGCATAACATCCAAATACTTTGATATGTGAAAAAAAAGGTGTTGATGCTTGAATTTGTTAGGATCAAAACAACAACCTCACGAGAATATGAATCACCTTGCATTTTTATAGAGGTGGTACTCCTATGTATATTCTTGAAAGATATATCTTGATATTTATTTATCATTGAGAATTCTAACAACCAACTCATAATCTTTATCGTTCAAATAAATCAAAATTTAATAACACGATATTTGGAATTCATGAGAGATGGACCAGGAATCCTTACTCACATAAACACACATTTGCATAAATATAATACAAAATGATATTTTACAGAAAATATAAAATATATCTCACATCCATCACAACATTTTAATATCTTTGATCACATTAAAGGAAAGAAAATAAATGACCCACATGTAAGAGAACTTTAAAAGAGTCTTTATCATTAAAATAAAAAATAGGATTTGATAGGTCAATTTCAAATATCTTTACTCAAATACTGAGAGTTTAAAGATACAATTAAAATTAAGCCCAATATAGTTCTCTAGGATCTTGTCAAAATGGAAAAAATAGTCTTTAATAGTCTTTTAGAAACAAGAGTGTTCATCCAAAAGGAACAGAGTCATGCATCAATGAATCAAGACCTGAAAAGAAGATAAAGGAACACTCGAGATTCAGTCATATTATTCTTGGTATAGACAAATACAATTGGGTGAATTTTGAAGGGAGAAAGAATGAAAATGGAGTGTGATCAATTTTGACATACTGTGATGGATTGTCTCTTTGTTTCATTTGCTTGTTGATGCACCTTTTACATTATATATTTTTGTGGTTGCATGGTTGGTTTCAACTGCTTCCAACTGATCTTCTTAAATTATGTTCAATAAGGATCGTTCTAACCAATCTTCTATGTAATCTGTCATTGGTGCAACATTTATCTCATGTCTAATTTTTATAAAAATAACATGCCTTCTAAATCCCTTAAATAATATGAAAGTTGATGAAGTGAAGCTTCAATATTTTCATTTTAATTTGAGTAACTCACCAACCAACTTTCGATTTCATTTTCATTGTATTCTATTATACTATTAAATGTTTCAGCTGAAACCCCCTTTAAAATTTCCACATGCTCTTCAAATTGCAGCCTTGTCATCAAAATAGATTTTATTATAAAATTTTGATCATGTACTTCTCTTGTGCTTCTTTCTAAGTCTTTTTCATTCAATATGTGATACAACGCTTCCTTTTTGGTAACCAAAACATTACAATCATCCAAGATTTCTCTCAGAATATTTATCTTTTTAACCCAGCATGCCTTTAACTGTTTTACTCAAGCACAAGAAGGAAAATATTCTTTTATTTTTATTTTTAAATCGGTTATATTTGAAACTTTCAAGATAAAAGTGGTGACAACATCTTTATAAAATACTTCTTCACTTTTTAACTCACTTTGAAGAAATTGTCCAAAGCTATTTAGCATAGAACCAAAAGAAATGATATTGCTTCCAATATCACATGCTTCCAGGATAAGAGACATCCTCTTTTTATATTTTCTTCAACAATTTTTCTAACTGCAACCAATAAAATTGATGGTCCTTTCAATTTTAAATCTTATGTTCCAGGTTGAATAGTTTCCAGCGGGATTTCAAGGATAGGTGGTGGCATCAATGTATATTCCAAGTCTTTAACTCTTTCTTTCAATCGTGCATTCTCTGCTTCCATATCATCAATTGATACATCTAAAACATCACCAATAATTTTGTGAATTTTGACAATCCTTGACGATGGGACTCCATTTAAGTTCATCTCTGAATCTTTAATTCTTTTACCCTTTGAATTAACATGCTCAAATACTATATTTTTCAAGTCTTTATCAAATGATGTGCTATGAAGGGTCAAAGAATATTCTTCATAGAAGACATTTTCTTGGACTACGACTTCTTCTCTGGATGAATTCTTTGTTCCTCATCTAGAAATTCAATGTCTTCAATGTTGGCATCAAGTTCCATGTCTCGAAGAAGAATATCATCTTCAGGTACATTCCCTTTTGATTCTTGTTGACTCTTCTTCCTTTTTCTTTAATACATTGGTAATTTATGACATTTTTCAATATTCTCTTCATGATGATTAGGATTATCACCATCTCCTGAGTTATCAATTGAAGATTTTTTTTTTCTTGAATAACATTTTGTGAATGAAATTTTGGTGTACCTATTTTTTGTGATGAAGTCTAAGACCTGGTACTTTTCTCATTTACAACTCTCTTGTGTTGCATGTGTGCTTCATTTATGCTTATAATGGTTTCAAGATCTCCAACTGGTGTTTCTTCATAATTGTTTGCATTCCTCTTCTCCGAAAATATAGGTATGTATAAATTGTTGGGTATGTGATATATTCTTTGCATGACTAGCCCTAGTGTCTTCTACGTTGCATTGGGTGTGCAGTGGGGCGATAGCCCCTCTGCACGAGGGTTCGAGGGAAACGCCCCCAATAATTTTTTTTCCTCAAGAAACGTGTCACATTTTTTGCCTCATTTTTCATGTCACCTCGATTTTCATGTCCATTGTTGGGCAGTTTTTCGGCACATGGTTTTTACCAATGGTTTTCTATTTCCAGTTAAGGAATTAATATTTTTGACAAATCCAGGTCATTGGGTTACGGTTTTGGATTTCATTAGCTCCTATATGTATATTGTATTGTAAACAATGTATCACAATGAATGAATATGGAATATGTTGGTTTTCCTAGTTTGGGTTTCTAGGGGAAAAATATATGTGTAATGTTTGTATTTTCCATTGTATTTTTTCTATTCTTTTACTGAAAATCTGTTTGCAGTAAATAATTGTACAAGGTTAAAATCTACATACATGAAACACTAAAGTCAACAGAAGTCATGTTGTTCATGAAAGAATGTAAGGGGTCTAACCCCTTCACCAAATTTTCTATTTTTAAACTGTACTGATCAAATTGAGTCACAAATTCATTAATTTTTTAATAATGTTTTACCGTGATTTCACCAACTTTCCATGGAAATTGGATGAATTTCTTTTTCTTTCTTTGACAAAAGAAATTTTCCCAAAATATGTATTGCCTATAGACTTTTATTATGAACATTATGTCTGAAACATAGAACAAGAGATAAATTGGGGTCCTCAGGAACAACAAAGTTTGATTATACTATAGTTTTCATTAGATTCAAATGTTTCCCTTTTTTCTAGGAATGTAGCCGTTTCCAATGACAATCTTGCAATATTCTTTCCAAACATAAGCCTTTTAAAAGAAGATAAAAAGGACTTATAGACTTCATAGAAATTATACATTACTTTTTGTTTCCAGAGAGCAGGATACCATGTGTAACAGGGTCTATTTTGAGATCAACTTGTTTCAATAAATGAAACCCTTGAAATTCATGATAGTTGACAATTGCAAAGACCAAATATCGAGACATGTAGAATTTCCCGCCCTTTTTAAAATTTGACAGTTGAGACGATATTTTTGTAGATATAATTCTCAACTAGTCAAAAAATATTTTTCCTTGAACAAAATAATATACAATATGAAGGACCAATAGAGGAATAATAGTAGTAGACTCCAATCCAAGTATTCTATCCATAAACATAGCCATCTCTTTATAGGGTTTCTTTAGTTCACTGACCTGTATTGCTGATAAATCTTTCGGCATTGTTGTCGGGTCTTCAAGACATTGCGGTAACACGTCACTAACACCATTTTTAGCTTTAATGAAATTTTTAGCTTCTTCAACCTTGAATATTGTTGTTGGCTTTGGAAATTTAAGCATCTAACTGAAAGTTGGTCATGCAAGAGAGATTCGTGTGAGTCCATTCATTTTAATAATTCTTTGACCCTTTTCAAAATTATTTTTGCACCATATCACCAAATATTTGGTGTCAAAAACCTTTGGAATGTACCCTGTTTGGACTATCCCAGTTGTCCAGATATTATTAACATTCCTTTCTTCTAGTGGTAATGAAGCATAAGAACTGCAAATGTTTTATCAGTGGTTCTATGGGTCTTATCGTGCAAAGGTATTCAGTGTGTCACCACAAAATCTCTCCCTTCTTCTCGCAATCTTTCTTAAAAAAAAATCGTCAAGGCATGCACAATACTTCTACAATTACAAAATAATCTTTCCTTTTTAGTATTAACACTGGAGATTTTTTTTTGAGAGAAGAGTTAGGAGAATTTAATTTTGAAATTAAGAGATTAGTCTCAAGGAAAATTCCATTTAATAATGGTCCTTCAATATTTAACCAACTATTGAATTCGCATAAGCCATGCATTAAATGCTTTCATGGTTATTGTGACACGTGAAATGAATTCTGCAGAGCGGAGAAGTAAATATATAAAGAATTAGATAGACATGAGTCTCACTTCCACAGTTGTAAAATTGTTTCGAAATGAGACTAAGTATTGAATATCGGGCGGACGAAGAAAGAAAAACTTTTCGATGTGATGAAAGGAGTCTTGCTTCCGTGGTTGTAAAATAAAACTAAATATAAAATAATGGATGGGAGGATAAATGGAAAGGAATATTTGAAGATATGTTTGAACTCTACTTCCGTGGTTCTTGAAATATGACTAAGTGTGAGATTGCAGGAAGATGGATTTACAACTATAAATTGAAAATAAATTGCATCCCCATGATCCTGCCATTTCGAGGAACATATGAAAAGTGGTTAATTATTGATGGGGTTGTCCTCCATAGAGCAAAATTTTATAAGTATGAAATACAAAAGATACAAAAGGTATATGACTTAGAGGAAAATAAGGTCAACAACTAGCTCCAACTGTGGGATAGAAACCCCCTGCAGGTTGCTAAGAATCCAGATTCTTCTAATTGGGCATGAAGTCGGAAATTAAATGAGAATGTACACAAAAAAAGAAATAAAACTATGTACATATGAGAAGAAATATGATCAAGCAAAGAAACTCTTGAGATGTTGGCCATTGACTAGCAACATCTGTACTATATCCTTCATGTCTTTGAGCATATAAGAATTAAAACCAACATTTTTTCCGATGACATAAGGTCCAATCCATAGTGATTCAAACTTCGTTTGCAGAGAAGGATTTACTTTGGCTTTGTTCCACAGTACTACTAATTCCTATTTTTGAAATTTTTTCTTTGTTGCTCCTTGGTCAAATTATTTCTTGACAATCTCTTGTCTTTGATTCATTTTGTTTAATTCTTCAGCTCTTTGTTCCTCCAATTTGATCAATTGATTGTACCTTTTCATGATTTATCGGAATGGCCACAGTATTGTCAATAGACTGACAATACCGTGGCCATTCTGATAAATCATGAAAACTCAAACCACATAAATCTTTTTAATCTGATTGTACCTTCTCTGTAGTGGAGATACTTATTCAATATCTTCAATATTTATGACACTAGTCCAAGCGTTTAGTTCCAGGATAATTGACATTCTGTATTTTTTTCCATAAACCAACACAGATGGAGATATTATAGTGCTATATTTTGGTGTCAATCTACTTGCCCATAATGCATCCGTCAATTTCAAATGCCAATTCCTTTGATTTAGATCAATTGTCTTTTTTAGAATTTGGATCTAAGTTTTGTTAGTGGACTCAGCCAAACCATTTCCTTGAGAATAATAGTTTGATTATTGTCCCATTATAATACCAAATTCCCCGCAAAATTTGGTGAATTTTGATCCAATGAATATTGATCCATTATCTGTGATAAATTTTTCTGGAACTCTGAAACTTGATAAAATATTGTCTTTAAGGAACTTTATGAGTTCTTCTAAGTCAACCTTTTTAACGCTACTACCTCTTGCCATTTTGTAAAATAATTTGTAGTTGTGAGAATATATGAATGACCTCTACTTGATTTTGGATTAAATGGTCCGATCACATCAATTCCCCATTGTGCAAATGGTTCTTCTATTGATATGGGTTGAAAATGAATTGCAACCTTCTTCATTCTTCTTGAAAATTTCAGACAAGAAATTAATTTTCTTATCATTGCATATGAATCTTTGAAAGTTGTCTACCAATAATAACCAAATCTTATTATTCTATGTGCAGTAGTTGTAGGTGCAAAAATTCCACCACATACTCCTTCATGAAATTCCTCCAATAACTTTTGACCTCTTTTTTCGTTGACACATCTTAACAATATTCCATCAAAATTCCTTCGGAACAAAATTTCTACAACTAATACATATTGATTTCCTTTCATTTTCAATGTTCTTCTTTTTTTGGGACTCACTCTATTTGGAAACTAGCCAGATTTCAAATAGAAAACAATATCCGTATACCACTAAGAAGTTGATGTAGATGATCCTGCTGAAATTGATATGACCCCATTTAATGAATCATTTCTTGTAATGAGTTTTCATAGCCCTTGTCCTTTGACTGATTTTAATGGTTTGATTTCAATATCATACTCTTGTATTTTCGCTAACCAATTTGCCCATTTCCCTTCTCTCAATTGTTGATTGAGAAGCATTTTTACTGGAGAAGAAGGAACATATGTTATGACATGAGAAGATAAAATGTAAGTTCTAAAATGGGGCACTTCCTTTACTAAGGAAAGTTCTTGCTTCTCTTTATTTGAATATTTCAAATCATAATCATGTAAGGTTTTACTCATGAAGCTTATTGAGAGTTCTTCTCCTTTATGATTTCTTTGCATTAAAATTAAAGCAATAGTCTCTTATGAGGCAAAAAATAAAGTCTTTTTTTAAATATGGGCTTATCAACACTGGGGTAGTTTTAATTGCATGCTTGATATTATTGAAATATCTTTGAATATATTGAGTCCATTCAAATATTTGGTCCTTTTCGAGAAACAAATTTATTGGTTTGACAATTGTTGCATAGTCTGGAACAAATCTTCTCACAAAATTTATTTATCCAAAGAATGATTGAACTCCCTTTTTTTTTATGTTGGTGGATTTAATTCATTAATATCCTTTACTCTTTCAGGATCAATATAGATTCCTTCCTTGTTGACTATGTGTCCCAATAATTTTCCTTCAAAGACTGCAAATAAACACTTCTTGGGATTTAGAGAAATTCAAAATAATATGCATCTTTCAAAAACTTCTCTTAGTTAACCAATATGATTTACTCTTATCTTGGAATAGACAGTGAGATAATCTTGGTAATCAACCATAAACTTCCCAATTAGATATTTGAAGGCATGATCCATATCCCTCTGAAAGTTTGCTCCAACATTTTTCAAACCAAATGGCATGCGTACATATGCATATGTCTCCCATGGTGTGATGAAAGTGGTTTTCAACATGTATTCTTCTGCAACAAGGGTCTAATTATATCTTGAGAAACCATCTAACATGGACATGAGAGCTAAGCCAATAACTTGCTGGATTAACATTTCCATGCTTGGTAGAGGATTATTGTCTTTTATACTTTCTTTTTTTAAAGCTCAAAAGTCAACACATAAGCAAATTTTCCCACTTTTCTTCCTTACAATTACTAGATTGGAGAGCCACTTTGAATGTCTGATTGGGTAACTTATTCCAACTTTTCTCAAATTTTCAAGTTCTATTTTCACCAAGGGCTTCAATTTGGGGTTTATTATTCTCAAATTTTGTTTAAATGGCTCGGTCCCTTCTTTTAGTGGTATGATATGTTGGAATATTTATGTATCAAAAGATTTGAGATCATCATAGCTCCATGCAAAAACATCAAAATATTCTTTAAACAGAGTAGTATATTGATCAACTTCTTTTGGTGTGAAATCAGTCCCAACATTCACATATTTTGGAGAACTTTCAATTCCGATGTTTATGTTTTGAGTTTTTTGCATCTTTCATGTAGATTCTTCTTCTTTCAGATATTTGGTCTTATCATATCCCGTGAAAAGAGATTCATATTTGACACAACTTTTTGAAATCAATGCAATGCTTTCTTCAGGTTCACCTAAAATGTTCAACATTTTCAAATACTTGAACATATTCTTGGTTGTTAGGAACCGAGGGCTTGAAGATTATCTTCACTTGAAAAGTATTATTGTTTTTAAAATAATATGGATTAAATAATGATGCGACAAGTGCTAAAGAGTCTAATTTTTTATTCCTTTCTCTAGGGATAAAATACATATTAAATGAAATAAATGAATCCATTAGTTCATTTACTATTTCTTCATACAATTTTAGTCTTTCTTTTTTTATCTTATATTTTTGAGTAATATGATTTATAACTAGTTCAAAGTCACCAGTTATAATCAAATTTTCAATGTTAATTTCCAATGCCAAAATCATCCCTTGGATCAATGCCTCATATTCTGCTTCATTATTCATGCAAGGAAATTCCAATATGATGGCATGTAGGTGTATTATTGAGTCAAGACCTTTGAGCACAATTCCAACACCACTCCCTGAACTCGAACATACTCCATCAAAATACGTCATCCAAAATCCTTTAAAATAACTTTCTTCTTTTTGTTTTGGAATATCTGGTTGTTCTAGGTCCAACACAACATAATTCCCTACACCAGCATCGACATAACCTTGCATCAATTAATTATCCTTTTTCTTAAAAGAGAATGGATTTCTTGGTTGGTGTGGAAAACTCAACATTGTTCCATCTTTATTAGGTAACATCATGCAACTCCCATCATTCATGATGTACCCTCCAATCAATGCAGACCAATTTCTACCAAGGACTACTCCATAATATAGAGGAATACCAACTACTGTAATTGTGAATACAATTGTGATATGTGGGGCAGTAGTTATCCAAGCATAAAAATATTTAATTTCTCCATATGTTGGGACCTTTCTTGAGTCAATGGCATAAATAATCTCCCTGGTTTCATAATACTTGGTACAACCCATCCCAAGTGTTTCCCTCACTGATAATGGCACAATATTGTTTGTAGCTCCAGTATCAATCGTGAAATTATGAAGGACAACATCATGATTATCTATCATGATATAGAAAAGTGGGACTTTACCTTTTTGTCTGCCTGTTGAATTATTGTTTTGTTTCTTTGAAATTGATGCAACGACTTCCATTCTATGACTTGGCTCATCCAAAATTTTAAGGATATTTTTCCTCTGCAAGGGAATTTTTACAACTTCCATGAATGGAAAAGTACTCCTTAATTTTTACAAATCATCTATTACATTATATCTCATCTATGGAGAGTTTCTTGTTGAATTTACAACTGGTTGTTGTTTAGTCGTTTCTGTTACATTTGGTATTGAATTTTCCTTCTTTATTTCTTCATTTTATTTTGTTTTATTTATTTGTTCCCTTGTTTAGACAACATTGTTGTTACACATCAAAATTCCTCACTTGGACAGTGTCACATTCTCATTGTCGTAAGTGTTGTAAGTGTTGCACTTTTGTCGCAAGTGTCACCTTCTCTTTTTGTAAGTGTCACATCAAGAACAACACCATGGAAACACTTAATACAAACCCTAAAACATGTCTGAAGAAGAAGCCCCATCATCTAACAGTCGGAACAAATGTTTTTCTATGGGAATTGCTCATATTGGAAACTTTTGGGAAGATCGGTGCTCCCTTGCTCATATACAGGGATCGCTAGCGCTCTTTGACCATCTCAGGGGGAGCGTTGTAGTGCTCTATTTCCCATTCTAAGGGAGCACTAAGTTGGTTGAGGAAATATTGGAAGAAATCCCATTTTGTTCTAAAGACAACTATGGATGGATCAAGTTGGTTTAGCTCAAATCTAACTCTTGGGCTGCATCTAAGGGAGATATCACAACTATTGGAACCATATCCTCAACTAATTCCAAATATACCCAAGTTGGTTAGGCCTCTCAAAGGCTATAAATGGAGGCATTCTCATGGTGAACAAAAAAGGAGAAAATCAACAAAGCATTGTTATTTTGATTGTGGATATATTGAGCAAGGGTTGGACAAGGAGGACTTGGAGAGGCTGTTGCAACATCATCTGAAGATTGTAAGTTTCCTTTTGAAGTTCTCATAAATATACTTGGACTATTTCCTTCAAGTATGTGTTTACATGTGCTTATCTATGTTTGTATTAATATTCATAGATCGATTGATTTTGTCTAATCCATTAGAGTAGGAGATAGTCATGTGTTTCTGGTTGTCCATTGCAGGTACTATTTGGAATTCGCGGATTGGAGCAGCTTGGACAACTTCGCATACGAAGTACATCATACTTCTCCTCATTCTCTCTTTTTCTATGGATAAAATGAATATATAGGAATGGTAGTGTCCAAATGATCGTTTATGTCTTGGTTTAGGGGTCAATAATCCAAGGGAAAGTTCACATGTTCACAGGGGAATATTTCTGTAACAGAAATTGGTGACTCCACTGCAGAACAAATTTTCAGTTTTTTATTTCCTTGGTTCATCCATGACCTTTTCCTATCCTTAGATCCCATTTTCTTATTTAATCTGTCTTACATCTTTTTGTCTTTGCTAAGTTGTCTCACAGAGCCTCTTATGAAATTTTCCTGAGTTAATGAGCCTTTTAAGTTTTTCTCAAACCTTCCTCAGAACTAGCGTCCTTCTACAGTTTAATTCATAGTGTTGTTTATTAATCAATGCTCCCCGGAGTCTACTAGGGAGCGTTGCAACACTCTGGTGCTTTGGCTAATAGAGCGTTGATTTTTCTTTCTTTGAAAAATTGTAGACTTTCTTGCTTACTGGGTATAATTTGTGGATCTCTTTCTCTAACTCAGATCTTATTCTATCAGATCTTGTTCTTTGTTTTACTCAAACTTGCTACTTTTCATTCTTTTAGTCCTTATTGAGTTTGTGTTTCCTTATTGCAAAATTGACCTTTTTTTTTCTCAAAATTGGTTTCTTTTTACCACTCTTCTCGATTATCCAATTGATTGAAGGTTTTCATAAGGAAGGTCATTGATCACAGTATTGTTTTTTTTATTTTTGATCCCTTACTCAATTCTGGAAGACTATAAATTATGACTTTTGGTTTCTTAGTATCCTTCTTTGATTGAATAGTTTGGTAGTTTGTTTTTCTTTTGGTCTCTTGTTTATTGATGAGAGTGTCTTTGTTTGTATGTTGATTGCTTATTACCTTTTCAAATCACAATAGTGAACCTTTTTAATTATTAGTGAAATATCGAAGCATTAGATGAATATTTTAGTTTGCATTTGCAATCAAGCAAAGAAATACTTGTATGAATTGGTTTTGGATATCGAAAAGGCCTTCTTTATAATTTGGAAATTGTTTGAATTCTTATTGAGAACAAAATAGTATAAAGTTTTTCATTGTTGAGTGTTTGTTAATGACAAAAGAAAAAAAACTCTTCTCCTTCCTGTAGCTAGAAGCTCATTGAAAATAAAGTTTGCATATCATTCTTTTTACCTTTTTGGGGAGGTAAGTCTCAAACATCATTAGATTCACTATCATTCACCCTTGTGTAACAAACAACCATGAAAATGAACGCTAATTAAAATCAAACTAGAAACTTTTTTTTTTTGGATCTTTACACCAACAATAGACTAGGACTAGAGCTCTGGAATAGGTTGTGAGAATAACTCTCAAAATAATTCAAGACAAACACAAAATATTGTGATATGGAGAGAAAATCCAACCTTTGTATAAGCATAGTTGGGATCCCCCTCTCACACAAGGGTTAAACACAGGGTCACATGCGAGAGAGAAATGAAGATTATCCCTCTGAAGCTTAACCAATCATAGTAGTACTATAATATATTGGGGGTTCTTCTTGAGGATCAAATGCTTTCATTTGGTCTCAGAGTTCATGAATTATGAATCCGTTCTGGGTCCTCTAGAGTTTACCGGTCCATTTGTCCTCAGTTCTCTTGAATAATTTCAGACTTGATATTTCGCCCATATGTTCGGACTTGACTGTCCACTATACCCGCCTAGAGGCTGATTGTGAGTTGGTATCCTTAGTCGTCATAATATTTAGGGTCTTTACACGAGTTGACAGTGAAGGGAATTCTTTGTTGTACCTGGAACAGACATTGGTCAAAATCACTCGGGCTCCTTGGAGGGTAACCCACGGGTAAAATCGTGAAGGAACTTGCACCAAGGTGTAAGTCTGTTAAGAAGGTCACCAACATAACCGATCCACTCGCTCATATCCTATACCCTTCTCAATTTGATCACACGATGTTGGATTTCATCACCAACTAGTAAATTCATTGAGAAAAGACATTGTTTTGCTTGTTGTTTTTCTAGATTTTTTAGCGAGTGTTGTTTGTTTACTTTAGTTGTCCTTAAAAATTGGTACTATGGCCAACAAAGGTCTTTATAGATCATGTAGGATACAAGGGTTACCTCCAAAAGGCTATGAACCCTTATCTCCTAACTCACTAGAAGACACTTACCGTGAAGAGGTCGAAAATCATTCAGACGCTGGGAGTGTTGTTACTCCTTTGCTAGCAAATCCTGAGAGAGATTTAGTGATGGTTCAGGAAGCTTCCACCCTTCTTGCAAATATGGATTTGGAAATTCCTCACGACCCACTCCTTTTCTAAGTAGACTCCTTAGGTAACATTGTAGTAGAACACCACCCTAGCCTATCACCAAGGCCATATAATAAACTAGATATAGGACCAATACAACCAAATTTCAACGAAGAATATACTACCCATGTCCGCTCTACTAAAATGGTATATCCACAAAAAACTCATGTCTTTTCCATATGGAGAACTCCATGAGGTCAAGATCTTTATGAAAACTTTAATTTCAACAGACCACTCTTTGACCCTACACATGCATCTACCACTACCGGTACAGATGCAAGACCATCATGATAGCCTATTGACCATCTTGTCAATCAAACAATCAATCCCGCTACCACTTCCAGACAAGTTAAAAGTGAAGCAAAAGTCATGTTACCTAGTCATTTGCAAAGTACCCTGACGGTTACACCCACCATCCCTCTTCAAGCAACTGTTGATACTGAGAGGGGGGTGAATCAGTATCAAGTACAATTTAAAAACATTTTCAACTTATACTTAAACCATTCAATTATATCCAATGATCAATGAACAATGGTATAAGAGTTACACCAATACATCACAATACACCATGCACAATATATGAGAATTAATCAATAGTTATTGTTCAAGGGAAGTAATGACTTCCAAAGGTAGCTATAGCTTCCAAATATAAAGGGAGGGATAAACCTCCAAGAGGAAGATACAATCCTCCAATATCAAGAGAGGGTTTACCTCTCCATCCTTTCCCCTTCCTTCCACCCAAGAATATATGAGAGATAATAAAACTTTATAGTAAATCATCACCATCAACCAACCATCACATAGAACCTGATAATGCTTCCTGAGACTTCTTCAACTTCTGCAATTATTCAATTCTTGGAATACTCTGATCCTGTAGATAATTTTACTCAATGTATTCTCTGAAACTCCTCCAAGTTTAACTCCTTGAATCCTCCCCAAAAAGAATTTATATAGAGAATGGTAGACCTTATTCAATTCTGGTTTATTCAGGAGAGGGAACTTGTAAAGAATGCCCCGCACTCAATATTTAACATACGATTCTGAAACTCACACACAAGAAACTAAAGCCTGTACTATTTCCAATGCAATTTGTCTCACTTCATTTGGATTATCTATGAAGAAGTTATGATTTTTTTACTCGGAACACCTGTTTATGACTAGCTTCAGGACTAGTCAAAAACCCTATATTCCACATAGTGTATATCCAACATTATAGCGAATAAAGAGTTGCAACTTTTACCATAGGTACCTAGATATGTCTTCTCAATACCATATCAATTTCACCATCTAAATCATTCTAGAACAAAATTTATAGCAAAAATGGTAAGATGACCTGTAAATAACTTACCTTAGAACACATCACCAAAAGACTTCATCATCCCTTGAAATCCGGCCTTTTTTACTTCAGATTTCCTCCGAAATTAGACTTGTGTGTGTAAAATGAATGTATAATGATATGTATTTATACCCTTTATGTCACTTCCTTTTAACATTAGGGTTGTCCTGACACTTTCTTATTTTGTAATTCTTTTCTTTAATTATCTTCAGGGCCGACCTGTACTTCCTTCTTCAATTCACTTTGTCATCTTCAAAAACTCATTTCTCTTCAACCATGAGGATCCACGTGACATGCCAACTACCACTGGAAACAACATGATGTATACTATCCAACCATGGGTGTTGTGTCTACATGTGCATTGTCCTTCATGTCCAAATACCTTCATCAATATTGCGGTCCAAAACCAATGACTAGGGTTGACATCAATGACAACAACCAATCTTCCAACAATATCCCCCTTTGTCATTGATGGAAACACTCATGCTCCCCCTATCATCATGATCCCAATTTCTCTCCCCCTTTGACATCAATGGAAAAGGGTAGGGTTTCTCCCCCTGAGTTTAATGGAAAAAGGTAACTCTCTTCTTTGGGGTTGCTCTCCCTGAACATATAACACTTAATAACACTTCATTTTTATGGTCTCTTTCTTACTTGGAGATTTTTCGTGAATTTAGGACATATATGTTACTTGTTCTTCTTGTTGCAGTTGCAACCAATCTTCTTGAACCTTCCTCTTTGATTTTTCATCTTTGTGAGTCAAATGTGAGAGTATATCCTTGATCACACATTTTACTAACACTGAGTAGATTATGCTTCAAGTCTTCAACAAATAGGACATTCTTTGCTTTTACATTTTTGCTTCCAAGCTCTACTACACCTTTTCCAATTATTTTGGCAGATGAGTCATCTCCAAATGAAACATTGCCACCCTTTATCTTCAAGCTGATGATTTTTTCTTGATCCCTGGTCATGTGTGAAAAACATCCACTGTCTATGTACCATTCATCTTCTTCTTTACATTCTTCAGTGATCAATGCTATTGGAAAATATTCATTGTTTGGAATCTCTTTCCCTCTCCATACCGTGGTTTGAATAGGGACATATTCATTCATATATCGGCACTCTCATGCTTTGTGACCAAGATAATTACATTTGTAGAATACAATATTTTTGTCCATCAGTGGGGAAAATGAATTATAACTTCTGTTGAAAAATCCACGATTATTTCCATAAATTCCATTTACACCATTCATGTTTCTTGCATAGTTGTTCCTTTCATTGATTCTGAAATTAATTGCCTTTATGTCCAAAATTTTTGCAAGTATAACAATGACCAAGAAAGAAATTTTGATACCTGGGAGTAAGTGACCTTCTTTGTGATGTAGTCCATCTAGGTTCATGATCTACTCTTCTGTAGTTTCCTTCATACTGATTGAAGCTTCTTTGATTCCTGAAGGTAGGAGGTCTTCTTGGATATTCATCTCTTTTGTAATCATTCCTTCTTTCTGGTATCCTAGTCCACTTCTCATCACCTGTCTGTGTAGCTATTTCTTCAACCTTCTTGTTGGTATTTTCATCTTCTTTGTATGAAGTTTCACCCATGCATCTAGTATGTGTTAAGTCTTTTAGCACTTGAGAGTTTCTTAAGCTCTTACTCAATGAGACAACTTCTTCTTCAAGTTTCTCACAATCTTCTTCTTTCTTCATCATTTGGACATTCTTTACTTCTCCTCTTCTTCTTTCTTCTTCGAGTAGAGTTTTCAAGGAAATGGTTTCTTCTCTTAGTTTCTCAAAGACTTCTAATTGTTTCTTCAATCTTACAACTGTCTTTTCACAACTACCCAATTCACTTCTTAGTTTTCTATGCGTGTCTTTGAGCTTTCTATTTTCAATCTCAACATGCTTCAATTTTTTAGTATTCTCATCTTCTTGTTGAATCATTTTGGCTTCATGATTTTCTTCTTCTTCATTGGATTTTTTTTTTCTTCGGTGTCATATCTTTCAATCATTGGATGAGGACATTCAAATTCAACATGTCCTACTCCTTCACAATTAAAGAAAAAGAATTGACCTCTATTTGCTTCTTTGAAATTTGAGATGTTGTAATTTGCTTCAACTTCTTCTTCTTTTGCTTTTGCTTCTTCCCATGCATAAAGGTCTTGTAGCTTGTCCCAAATATTTTTTGTTGATGCACATGATCCCACCTTTGATTTCACTGAATCTTTCTATCCATCTAGGATGGTATCTATTGCCAATTTGTTGTTCCTTTTTTCTTCCTTCTGAGTTGCAGTCTTTAGCTTCTTCAAAGAATTGTATCCTGAAGCAATTGAGAAACAAACATCTGCCCCAAGAGCTTTCAAGTAAGTTTCCATTCTATTACTCCAGTATTCAAAATTGTTTCCATCAAATGGTGGAATCCCATTTAGAATGTTTTATTCCATTTCTGCTTAGGATCTTCCTTTCAGTGGTTAACTGTACTGAAGGTAACCCACTCTGATACCAATTATTGATACTAAGAGGGGGGTGAATCAATATCAAGTACAATTTAAAAAAAAAATCAACTTATACTTAAACCATTCAATTATATCCAATGATCAATGAACAATAGTATAAGAGTTACACCAATACACCACAATACACCATGCACAATATATGAGAAATAATCAATAGTTATTGTTCAAGGGAAGTAATGACTTCCAA
>ML791417.1:152095-173414 GCA_009831015.1 Picea engelmannii
AGAGGGTTGACCTCTCCATCCTTTCCCCTTCCTTCCACCCAATAATATATGAGATATAATAAAACTTTACAATAAATCATAACCATCAACCAACCATCACATAGAACATGATAATGCTTCCTGAGACTTCTTCAACTTCTGCAATTATTCAATTCTTGGAATACTCTGATCCTGTAGATAATATTACTCAATGTATTCTCTGAAACTCCTCTAAGTTTCACTCCTTGAATCCTCCCAAAAAACAATTTATAGAGAGAATGGTAGACCTTATTCAATTTCGGTTTATTCAGGAGAGAGAACTTGTACACAATGCCATGCGCTCAATATTTAACATCAGATTCTGAAACTCGCCCACAAGAAACTAAAGCCCGTACTCTTTCCAATGCAATTTTTTTCACTTTATTTGGATAATCTATGATGAAGTTATGACTATTTTACTTGGAACACTTGTTTATGACTAGCTTCAGGACTAGTCAAAAACCCTATCTTCCACAGAGTGTATCTCCAAAATTATAGCGAAAATGGTAAGATGACCTGTAAATAACTTACCTTAAGCACATCACCAAAAGAATTCATCCTCCCTTGAAATCCAGCCTTATTTACTTCATATTTCCTCTGAAATTCGACTTGTGTGTGTAAAATGAATGTATAATGATATGTATTTATACCCTTTATGTCACTTCCTTTTAACATTAGGGTTGACCTGAGACTTTCTTATTTTGTAATTCCTTTCTTTAATTATCTTCAGGGCTGACGTGTACTTCCTTATTCAATTCACTTTGTCATTTTCAAAAATTCATTTCTCCTCAACCATGAGGATCCACGTGATGTTCCACCTACCACCGAAAACAACATGATGTATACTATTTATCCATGGGTGTTGTGTCTGCATGTGCACTTTCCTTCATGTCCAAATACCTTCATCAATATTGCGGTCCAAAACCAATGAAAACAACCAATCTTCCCACAACAAAATCTTCATATACTCCACAAAACCCTATTGGGACACCTTCACATGAAAGGATGCAAAACCCTGCCACACAAAAAAACCCAACTGTGGGACAAATCCCTACAGGGGGGAAACCCTCGTTTAGTGGAAAAATCCTTACCGAGAGGTAATCGTCCTTCGGTGCACAAATTTTGACTGGGGGGCAAGCCCCTTTTACCATTCAAATCCCAGTTGCTACCCAACCAATGGCAGGGGGGAAATTTCAACCTTCGTTTACCGGGAACCCCCCACAATATTGGGGACCACCCCAGGGAGGATTGGTTCATCAGCCACGTCAAGGAGGATCATCAAACCCCAACTAGCAAGGAGGAATCTTAAATCCCAATCCTTGTGGATTACATTCTGGACAACCCTTCCCAAGGATCCTGAATCCCACATGGGGTCCTCAAGGCCAACCATATTTGCCTCTCCAAGGGAATGCTCCTTACCCTCCTCAAGGTCAACCTAATTACCCTCCTCAAGGGAAAACTGGTTATCCGCCTCAAACTAGTTAAGATAACTATCCTCCCCTGGGTTACATTGGTTACCCTCCCCGGGGCCAAACGGTTTTTCCCTCTCCTTTTATGCAAATTCCTCAACAGATGAATCCTACTTTTGTCATTCAAAATCAACAACATATGGGAGGACTTGTTGGCTACAATTATCCACCACAACCAGTTTACGGTCCTACTGGTGTTCCTATGCCCCACCAGTATCATCCTCAATTCAATCAATAGTTACCAGCCTTAGCCACTCTATATCTATCGCATTTGTCAAGATTAACCAACGATCCCATATTACACTCCCATTTTTTGCCAGTCATTCCTACCAAATTAACTTCTAATATTCTTAAATTTGGCGGTAAACCTGGTGAAGACCCTAATAACCATGTTATGAATTTTCATCTATGTTGTTCATCAAATTCATTAACAGATGATTCTATTCGGTTACGTCTTTTTCAGCATACACTTACGGGATTAGCGGTTAAATGGTACATTGAATTACAATGCAGAACTTTTCAAGATTTTAATTCACTTGCCATGGATTTTGTCACTCACTTCCAATTACCTATTCGCTACAAAACTAGCACAAAAATTTTGACCTCCCTTCGTCAGACCAACTCCATACATATTTTTGATCATATTCACGAATGGAGGAGGCGACAACGGTTGATCAAAGCAACCATTCCAGAAAAACTACTGGCTAAATGGTTTACAAAAATTCTTTTACCTCCTATTTCTCGTGATGCATCCATGGGTGGTGTCGTTACAGAAGAGGAAGCCATTGCTCATGCCTAGTATTTGGATTTGGTCTATTCCCAATACAGTACTTTGTATGAATTGATTCCCAATGCTCCTCGTACATCAAATGACCCATCAAAACCATCCTCCACCACTCATGTAGATGGAGTTATCAGTTCCCTCAAAACCCAATCCAGTTCACAGTCAACCGACACAACCAATCGTTTAGTCACTGCCCCATCTATCAGGTAGACTACACTCTCATTAAACTCCACTCCAACTCAAGTATCTGAAGTGAATGCAGTCCAATTTTCTTCTCTGCAATAGTCAGGGGGGAAACAATACTAAGTATAAACCTAAGAAAAACAATAATCAAATCGAAAATCCAAAAATACAAGCACAACCACCTTCTACTGATAAAAAACTGCAGCGAAAACTGAAATTTCCATGTCTCATTTGTGGTGAAGATCACTACACACAAGACTGTCCCCATCGAGACAAAGTTGCCAAATGTTTTAAAGGGAATTATCAACCCATTGTTTTGACACATCCTTTTCCACAACAATAGTCACTGGTTGCACAAAATCCTACACCTCCAGCATGTAGTAACACAAATCATCCTCCTAATGAGGAAGCTTCATCGAGTGCAGACATTTACATGTTTAATGGTATATATTTGACCACTCGTACTACAACATATGACACACCACCAGGTAAAACAGATAAGGAAAAAGTAACTACTGGGACTACACCAGATCCACCATCCACCTCAGTTACTCCTCCGTATGAACCACTCCAAATTGAGAAACCAAATATTAACTCTATCTTATGCCCACTCAAGAGCACAATCTGAAAGTCGACCTTTAATCCTAATTCATGTGTTGCTCAAAACTACAACATTGTTGAATATTTGTCCCAAGAATCTTGTGCTATGTCAGCTCTCAAAGTTCTACAACACTTCCCTAGCCAACGTAGAACTCTCTTGGAAGCCATCAAAGCTCTAGATCCCGATTCATCCAATAATATCACATTCAATCTGGATATTTTTAAATCATGACTCTCTCACCAACTTTCTTTCCAAATCGATGTCGTTGTCCATAATCAACATATTCATTGTATGATTTTGGAAGAGGGGGCATCCACATGTGTCATGTCTTTTGGCTTATTTCAAAGGCCTCAAATCACCTAGTCTTAATCAATCTCCTTCCATGTTAAGAGAATTTTATGGAAGAGGTTTCCATCCTCATGGATTATTACAATCCTTAGTCATTCAATTGGGAGAAAAAATTGTTTCTGTAGATGTTGAATTAGTCGATGCTCCCCTCAATTATAACTTGTTGCTAGGGAGAAGTTGGTTCTATGCTATGAATGTCATCGCTTCATCGGTTTTTCTATGTGTCCAATTCCCTAATCAAGGTAAAATTGTGACCATCAATCAATTAGATTTTTGCACCCCTGATGCTCGCACTCAAACGATCAACAATATTCCTTTTTTGGGAGACTCAAAAATCACTTATGAAAGTGTGGGGGTAGGTCTCTTGAAATATTCTTCACTCATGGGTACCTTCCCTACACCTCTTCCTCCAACCACGCAACACATCACAACGATTAATATGATTTTGACTATGGTACATCAATCCTTCGAATCATATGATCCATGGATCATACCTAGTCCCTTAGAGTTAGAGACACTAGGTAACACTGTGCCACTTAGTCATGCAGAGGCCCACTACGATGCCATTCATTATGCCCCTCCTTCAATGGACGACCAACATCTACTGGTGTCTACTACATATTCATTACCATCTTGGTTAGATTCCCTATCCTCTACTTTCGATTACATCCTACATATTTTTCCATCAGATGAATCTATTATGGAAATGATTAGTATCAAGGAGGCACCATGGGATGACAACCATCATCGTTCATCCTTTCTTCCTAGTTTGGATGAAATTGAGGAAGATATTTTCTCTATCTTTCCTAGAAATATCGTCGACTCTCCCCAATCTCCGATACTCACTCAGGATACCGTCTCTGAGGGGAATTTGGGAAATATATATCACATGATTACCATCGACATATCCATTAAATAAGGTATTGTGGAAAACATACAATTAGGTGCCAATTGTTTGGCTGAAGAAGTTGAAACTTATACCGCCTTGTTTAAATAATTTTGTGACATCTTCACCTGGAACTATGAAGAAATGATAGAGATCGATCCTTCGATCATTGTGCATGAAATCCAAACTTACCCAGGAGATAAACCTCTGAGACAGAAACTTCACCCGGTTCATCCTAAAAAAACTGTGGCAATCAACGCAGAAGTTGAAAAATGATTAAAATCTGGTTTTATTTATCCCGTCCCTTTAACAAAATGGGTTTCCAACATCGTTCTGGTCACCAAGAAACAAGGGATAATTCGTGTTTGTGCCGATTGTTGGGATCTTAATGAGGCTTGTCTAAAAGACAATTACCCTACACCCTTTATCGACCAAATTACCGATAATTACAATGGAAGTGTCATTTTCTCTTTTATGGATGGCTTTTCTAGATATAACCAGATCGAAATTTTATCAGTTGATAAAAAAAAAACCTTCATCTTCCCATGGGGGAATTTTTCCTATCAGAAATTACCTTTTGGCCTTAAAAACACTAGAACCACTTTTCAATGGGCTATGTCATATGATTTCCATGACATCAAACATATCGTTGAACCTTATCTCGATGACTTACCAGCTCACTCGACTCATCGATGAGACCATATTGGTCACCTGAGAGACATCTTTCTTCAATGCAAGTTTTACAACATATGTTTGAACCCCCATAAATGCATTTTCGTTGTTGAATCAGGGAGAATCCTCGGATTCATAGTCTCCAAAGATGGGTTTAGGGTGGATGCCTTAAAAGTCAAATCCATTCTCGCTTTACCCTCTCCCAACAACCTTACCCAACTGCAAAGTTTGCAAGGGAAGGCCAACTTTCTTCGTCGTTTTATTTGAAATTACACCCAAGTCACTAAAGGATTCATGAGATTGTTATAGAAAGATGCACCTTTCATCTGGGATGCAACTGCTCAACTCTCATTTGATGATATCAAAGATGCTTTAACGAACACACCACTTATGCATCCACCGAATTATGTGAAAGGTTACATCATTTATTTGGCTGCCTTTGCTTCCACTATTTCTATGGTGTTAGTACAAGAGGATGATTATGGCACTGAACATGTGATCTACTATTTGAGTAAGAGTCTATCATGTCCTGAACTCCGATATTCACATGTCGAAAAGTTGTCTTTGGCAGCATTTATTGTCATCCAAATATTTCACCACTATATTATGTTATGCACTACCACGGTCATTGAATACATGAACCCCATGTACCACATATTGACTCGTCAAGTACTTGGGGCAAAATATTCGATATGGATCGTCATTCTCCAAGAATTCGATCTCAATTTTTCCAAATCCAAAGCTAAGAAATCGTTGGTTTTTTCGGAATCAATTTGTGATCTTCCCCATACTTATGAGAATACTTATCCCAATGATTCCCTTCCCGATGAATCCGTGTTCCTCATTAGTACGTCTGATCCATGGTATGGAGGAATTATTCTCTACCTTGATACCCAACTCTTTCAGCCTAGCATTTCACGTGATGAACGACGTCGCATTAGACACCATTCAAAGTGCTACCTTGTCATTAGTGACACCTTGTACCACCATGGCATTGATACTGTCTTACGACATTGCTTAACCCATGAAGAGGCTAAACAAGTTTTAAATGATTGCGACCTTGGAGATTATGGCAGTCATCTTTCTGGGATGGCTACAAGCCAATTTGTTTTACATGCCGGTTATTTCTAGCCTTCCATATTCAAAGATTTCATTGAGGCCATCAAAAAATGACCACCCTATCAGATCTTTCAAAAAAAAACATGTACCCACCCAACTCCACTTCATCCTCTTGTCGTCGTTGACCCCTTTTCCAAATGGGGTATCAATTTCATGTAATTTAAGCCTACCTCAAACGGGGGGCATAGTTATATTATTATTTTTCGTTGATTATTTTACTAAATGGGTTGAGCCTATACCTACATTCCTTAACAATGGTCAAACTGCAACACTTTTTGTGTTCAATCATATCATCTCTCGATTTGGTGTCCCACAAGATATTGTAACTGATCATGGATCCCATTTCTAGAAGTAGATGATGGGTGAATTGAGCACCAAGTTAGGTTTTTGCAATGAAAATTCATCCCCTTAATACCCTCAAGAAAATGGACAAGTTGAAGCCATCAACAAAGTCCCAAAAACCATGATTCAACACATGGTGGGAGTGAACAAAACCTCTTGGAATTTGTGACTCTTCTCTGCACTCTGGGATTATCGAACTTTAGTTAAAACCGCCACTGGGTTTAAACCATTCCAGTTGGTATACGGGATAGAAGAAATATTACCAATCAAATGTGAGATTCCCTCTTTGAAACTCACCGTAGAACTCCTACCCCACACTTTTGTTGAAGAAGAATGATTTTTGTATCTAACCAAGATGGATGAAACCCATCGCGATGTTGCTTTCATCAACGAGACATATCATAAATGCATCAAAACTCAATATGACAAGTTCCTCCAACCTTGTGCTTTTGCAAAAATAGATCTGGTCATGGTCTATGATCAATATCATGACGAACTTGGGGCTGGAAAGTTAGAACCCATGTGGCACAGGCCATACAACATAAAACACATGTTACACAAAGGCGCCTATGACTTAGTGTATTACAATGAGTTATCTCTCAGTGAGCCCCTAAATGGGCTTTACCTCAAGAATTATTATGCATAGAACATCTCCCATGTGTGCTTTGTACATTATTGTACTATATGCTTTTGATATGGTGTGTATTTTCTTTTGTGCACCTGATTTTTACCCCAACTGATTATACTTTGATTTGTGATCAAATGCATAGATGACATCATCCTTTCCCATCTATTTTAGGTTTGCGGATGGCACTTATTGACATACACAAAATATCACTTCTGCATCTTGGGTCATCTACCATTATGGTGAGTTAGTGAGTTCATGAGGAATTTGCCTTGGATCTATGACCAATAACGTTGCAGAATATCATGTCATTGTTAGACTTTTAACGAAAGCCTCTTCTCTAGGTATATCTCAATTGATTATCAACCTTGATTCTCAACTCGTGTTTCGTCAACTAAACTGCGAGTACGTTGTTTGTAACCCAATTTTACTACATATCCATCTAAGGGTTCATCATCTTGAAAGATCTTTTGAATTTCTAGAATACAAACATATATCAAGAGAACTCAATACGATTACGGATACGTTAGAAAATTGTATTTTAGATTGGTATATTGCACATAGATAAACATTTAGGACATAAAACAAATGAATAAAAACATCGCATAAGACAAAAATACGATAAAAGTAGCCATCGCAAAACTTGTTTATATATAAATTGTTTGTCAAAATACATCATCCAAAAGTACATAACATGGAAAAACATGGGCCTTTATGCCCATAGAAACATCATAAAATACTAAAAGTGTCTGGAGGCTCTACTCGTCTCCTTGCACCACATTGTGCTCAAAATAGCACACTACCACTCTTGCCACTCGTCGTAGAAAATGAATGAGACCTTTGGGAACCCCAACTATATGTCTCTAAAGGTGTAGGGGCACATCTCACATCCTCATGGAAGGAACGCCCATGTTCAAACCACGTAGGTTCCTCTCCACCTCTCAGATTCCTCTTACTCCAACATCATGCTCTGTTGTTGCCTGAAAATCTCTGTGACATCCTAGTGTTGGCATCTATGTTGGATGTGACACACCTCTATATGCATGATGAAAAAAAATGACTTATATCCCTCGTCGTACAACCAAAAACATATAAAAAAAATATTGTTACAAGGTTATGATCTTTTATACCTGATACATCCCACTGTGCACCCTTAGTAAGCACTAATTGTGAACTACCCCTGAAATCCACCCTAGCATATGGAAAATCCTCGATCACCACAAGCTAAATCCTCCACCATGCAAAGAAGTCAACATTAAATCGAAAGGCTGAGGGTTCATTCCCCAACCTAGGGAAAATACTAGTCCATCGCTCCATACGGGGCTCAGTCGTGGGGCGTGCTATCAATGCAACCTGCATTTGCATCTTTGGAACTCACTCCTGGAAAAATGAGACTAAGAAGGATCCATACCCAAAAATTTTCTGCCTACCCATTCGACATTTGGATATATTCTCCTTAATGTTCCTTAAAAACCCTGCACTCCAATTGAATAGCTTAGGCTCCAAGAACTGAATGGCATAAGATATATGGGACTTGGAAGCAAGATGGGAACTAGTTCTTCCTGCCAATTTTTTGATCACAAAGAGGATGGATCAAAGAGATAAATCCATCAATTATTTTATGACAATTCTCCCTCCTACCAAGCGTGACCCAGGTATGCAGTATTGGGAAACATATGCCTCTGTCGGTTGTGGAGTGGGTCGATGTCCAGTCAAAAGAATAGGTGCTCCTCTCCTTGAGATCCCTATCAAGAAATATACATCATCCATGTCAATATCAAGCATGTGTGGTCCTATTCAGAATGCTTTCTCATCATTATTCCATAGCTCGTTCAAATATTTGAGTAAAGGAACTTCTTTCCTCATATTTTGGAGCTTGAAGTACTTTAACAAGCCACAATTTCGTAAGGCCACCCTCGCTTGAGGGTCTTGTAAGGAAGCGATGTCATCAAATTCATTTTCACATCCTTTCCATTCAATCATGATTAGCTATGAGGAAAACCTACAAAGTCGTAAATTAATAATCATTAGCTAATTTTTCAAAAGAAAAACTGCCTTTTTTCAGCCTAAAAATAAATAAAAAATCATTTTTTGTGCCTAGCAGTCCTTAGAAGACAAGAACAGAGTTCTAGCACTCCCTAAATGCACATACAAGGGCATTGAAATTCTGATCGACACTCCCCTCGATTACTTGAGGGAGCATCGATCTAGTTCGACGCTCTGGGGCTTCCCAAGGAGCCCAAGAACATAAATTAAAGGATGAAATTCAATAAAAAAACATGTAAATGAATGATGAAGAGGAAAGAACCAACCTGATCTAGATGGATTCAAAAATGGTTGCCCACATCTCTCGCAATCAATGCCCAAAAAACACTCCAAAAGAGGAAAAAACTCAAAAGGAAAAGGAGAATAGTGAAACAAAAGGTAAAAATGACTTTTTGCCCTAGTTTGATTTTTAGTCCAAATTCAGTCATTTTTTCCTCCTCTTTCACATTTTATAAAGTTTATTTTTGGGTTTCTTGTCTTTTTTTGAGAAGCTGCTAATTATTTTTCCCATAACAATTTGATTATGCAGGAATTTAAGCAGAGATTCTTTAGGTGACCTCGTAACACCAATGAGACTTCGATGACCTCGTAACACCAATGAGCTTAGTCTTTGTTATTTCCCGTGCTCGTAAATATATGAGAATGTGACCGAGTATACTTTTATCACTTTTTTGGACTCGTAAAGGTTAGACGAAAAAGGAACCCCTTGTAGTTTCCTTTAAGCTCTTTTTAGACTCTCTAAACATGAAAAGATTGTCGAGTGATCTTGTTTCCTTTAACACTCGTTAAAAGGTTTGAAAGGGCATCTTTCGAGTAACAATTTCTCTTTTTCATACCTCAGAGACTAAAATTACGAAAAAGAACAACCCTTGAGTCTCCTTTAAGCTATTTTTCAGACTCTCTAAACATGAAAAACCATCGAGTTTTCCTTCTATGGACTCGTAAAATTACACATTGAAGGGACCATCTAGGGACGGACCCTTACTTATTCTAGTTCATTAAATAAAGGAATAGGAACTTACCAAAGGTGAGTTATATCGAGCATGCGTTATCCTCCTCGAGATCGTTAAATTAAAAAGAGGTACTCATCTATTTGTATGGGGGGGAAATGAAGGAAGTGGGTCGAATTTCTTGAAATATTTCTGGGAAGCTCTTGCAATCGCCCTTGAACATGACACTTATTTTCAAAAATTTTACCATACACTTAGATAATCCATTAAACCTCCACATTGAACCAATCCTATGAGTCTTTCTACTCCTTTGACCCATCTAAATAATTCCTCAACACTCACTGCATTATGTTTTGCCACTCTGTGTTTATGCTTCCAAGTATGACACCATGCCTCAATGTTCAAGGGAATTTTCTACCTCAAAAGTCAACCATCTACAAAATTAATAGTTTCCATACCTGTGTTAGTCTGTGTTCATCTACTATATCTTATCACTTTCCAGAGACAAGTTTCATGTCGACTGATGGGGTATACATCAATGCCCTCCTTAGACGAGTCTTTTCTTGTCGACTTCAACAAATTATCCAGGAAATAGACTTAGGAACACGTCAGTACCTTGGGACCTGTATGCCTCAATGATAGGCCTCCTCAGATTTGGCAGTGAGTATTCATCAATGACCCATGACCAACTTATTCCATGAATTTTTTACTTCGACTCATTTTTCACATTCATTGGATTGTACTTTAAAACTACCTTAAAAATTATCTACATCAATGGTGATTTATCTCACACTTGTTAACGATATACCTCAATGATCGGTAATCAAGTGGTTTCTACCATGTTTGACATTAAATCATCTATTCACATGGATAGATTCGTACTACATCGGAGTTGGGATGAATACCATGGGTTGCACATTCACTCTTTCTTATGCTTTTCCTAGAATGTGAAGGAGATCATTTCAACATGCTGATATATATGTTGTTACATAGATCCACATTGTATTGGTCTGTGGCTATGTTTTATCATCTCGTAGCTCCATTGTGTATTTTTTGTGGCTACTACTAGTTCATGTCATAGAGGTATGGATCCACATTGTATCTCTGGTGGCCATATCCTTAGTCAATATCATCATGGATCCGCAATGTATTTATTGGTGGCCATACTTTGAGTCACTTATAGTCTGAGCATAAGTATGTCTGCCTCGAGAATGGAACACATATTAACAATGTTTGATGGTTTTCTGCAGCTTCTACCAGGTTCCCCAACTCCATACCCTTGCTTCAAAGAATCTATGAAGTGTTTCAACCATCCGCGTTCATCTTTTGACTGCACACTTTGGGGGGGAATCTGTTACATATCAAAATTCCTCACTTTGACAGTGTCACATTCTCATTTTCGTAAGTTTCGTAAGTGTCGCAAGTGTTTCATTCTCTTTCTATAAGTGTCTCATCACAAACGACACCATGAAAACACTTGATACAACCCCTAAAACATGTCAGAAGAAGAATCCCCATCATTTGACAATCAGAAGAAATGTTTTTCTATGGGAATTTATCATCTTGGAAACTTTTTGAAAGATCAATGCTCCCTTTCTCATATACAAGGAGTGTTAGCACTCCTTGACCATCTCAGGGGGATCGTTGTAGCACTCTATTGCCCATTCTAAGGGAGTGTTGAGTTGGTTGAGGAAATCTTGGAAGAAATATCATTTTCTTCTAAAGACAACTATGGATGGATCGAGTTGGTTTGGCTCGAATCTAACTCATGGGTTGCATCTAAGGGAGATATAACAACTATTGGAGCCATATCCTCAACTAATTCCAAATATACCCAAGGTGGTTGAGCCTATCAAAGCCTAAAAATGGAGGCATTCTCATGGTGAACAAAAATGATAAAATCAACAAAGCATTTTTATTTTGATTGTGGATATTTCGAGCAAGGGTTGGACGAGGAGGACTTGGAGAGGTTGTTGTAACATCATTTGAATATTGTAAGTTTCTTTTTGAAGTTCTTATTAATATACTTGGCCTATTTCCTTCAAATATGTGTTTACATGTGTTTATCTATGCTTGTCTTAATCTTCATAGATCGATTGATTTTGTCTAATCCATTAGAGTAGGAGATTGTCATTTGTTTCTTGTTGTCCATTGTAGGTACTAGTTGGAACTCGTGGATTGGAGAGCTTGGACAAACTTTGCATATGAGGTAAATCATACTTATCCTCCTTCTCTCTTTTTCAATGGATAAAATGAATCTATAGGAATGGTAGTTTGCAAGTTATTGTTTATGTCTTGGTTTAGGGGTCAATAATCCAAGGGAAAGTTCATGTGTCTGCAGGGGAATATTTTTGTAACAATTTTCTTGTGAGATATCATTTTATTCTTTCTCATCGAATATATACATGTATGACTAGCCTTCATCTGTCTATATGGATTGAAGTTTATCTTCTTGAATGTAATTAGCCTCTTGATCAATATTTTTATCTTCAAAAACATATTCTAGTATTACAACGTTTGGATTGCATGCTCTTGGTGCCCTCTATCTAAATTCATCGTTGGTACCATCATTTATGAACCTTTGTTCTTGAATAAGATTTCTCGTTTGTTCCTGAACATGCATTCTTGGATTAGGAGGAAAATTCTCATTTCTCCTCAATCTTGTCAATTCATTTTTCATTTTTTGGATGGTTCGATTCAACTGTGTTATCTCCATCCTTTGTCTAGTTTCTTGTGTTGTGGTAGGATCATTCCTTACATTAGGGAATTCTCCTTTGAAAATCCCTCCTCCAACTCCTTGATTTTGAGTATGGTGTGTTCTTTGATCTTTGTTTCTCTTTGAACTTGACGCTTCTTTATTTGAAATGGAAAGATTATCCATTTGTCTTTGAACCTTTCCAAGAATGATGTCAGGGTCAACACCTACCTCAGACATAATCCCTTCCATTTATGTGGCCTTTTCCATTGCTGCATGTAAATTTTCAATTTGATAAGCATTGATAGAAAATTTTATGTTAGAAGACATTGCATTTTTGAGTATCACCAGAGCATTTGGATTCTGTTCTTCTGGAATTTTATTTAATGTTTCGAATAATATTAGATTAAAAACTCACATTATTTCACCTTTCCCCAAACAAATTTGGGTAAATTGCATGAGAAGAGTATGATATGCTATTGGGGGAGAATACATTGTCAAGAACATTGTTTCTATATAATCAAATGATTGAATCGATCTGGTAGGAAGAGGTTTATACCATTCATATGCTCATCTATTCAATGTCTGAAGAAATAGTCTCACCATTACATCATCATGTTCTATTAAATTAAATTCACACATATCCAAAAATAAATCCATATGTCTTTTGGTATTGATATCCCCATCTCCTGAAAATACTAGCAATGCTCCTTGTGGAAGAGTTCATAGTTGATGTTGTTCTGCTTCAATATTGAGTGGACTATTTCTATCCCTTCTTCTTGGGACTCTTTATATTTCATGCATTTCTTCATGATTTCTAGGGTTTTCATCTATGTCACCCATGATTGGGTTTCTTTATTTTTCTTGAATAGAAATTTCTCCAAGTTCTGAGATCTGAAATTGTTTATTTTTTCTTCTTTTTATAGGGCCCTTATATTTTTCCAATTTCAATCTCTATCTCTCCTTCTTGGTATTTTTCTTCTTGTAATTTTTCTTTCTTCTTCACGGGAAAGAATTTACCAATATCTTTCAAGTTCTTCGTGAGTTTGGGTTGTTGTCATCACTAGATCATATAATTGATGCAAAATGCTTGTTTGATTCCCTAATATAAATTGTAACTGGGGTCGGTTAGGTCAAGACTGAGTCATAAATAATTCTGGTATGAAACCCGACTTTTCTTTCATTCCCTAATATGGTCTCCAAAAATGTTGATGTTTGAATTTGTTAGGATCGAAACTAAAACCTCACGAGGATATGCATACCCCTATGTTTTAATAGAGGTGATACTCCTCTTTATATTCTTGAAAGATATATCTTTATCTTTCTTGATTGTTGAGAATGCTAACAACAAACTCATAATCTTTATTGTTCAAAAAAAAAAAAAATTAATAACACGATATCTGGAATTCCTGAGAGATGGATCGTGAATCCTTACTCACATAAACACACATTTGCATAAATATAATACAAAATGATATTTTACAGAAAATATAAAATATATCTCGCATCAATCACAACGTTTTAATATCTTTGATCACGTTCAAGGAAATAAAATAAATGGCCCACATGTAAGAGAACTTTAAAAGAGTCTTTATCATTAAAATAAAAAATAGGATTGGATAGGTCAATTTCAAATATATCTTTACTCAAATACTCAGAGTTTAAAGACACTATTAAAATTAATCCCAATATAGTTCTCCGAGATCTTTTCAAAATGGCAAAAATAGTCTTTAATAATCTTTTAGAAACAATAGTGTTCATCCAAAAGGAATGGGATTGGGGCTCCCATGGATCGTAAATTAAAGAGAATGAAAGATATGAAATGTGATGAAATGAACAAAGTCAGGAATGAGCGAAGAAAGACCTGAAAAGTAGATAAAGGAACAATCAAGATTTGATCACATTCTTCTTGGTATAGACAAATACATCTGGATGAATTATCAAAGGGGAAATAACAAAAATGGAGTGTGATCGATTTCAACTTACTGTGATGGATTCTCTCTTTGTTTCATTTGCTTGTTGATGCACCTTTTATATTATCTCTTGTTGTGGTTTTGTTATCACACTAAATTGCCTTGGGTCTTTTAGTTTGTTTTAATCCTTTTTTAAGCCTTAGATTTTAATTTTTTAATTTGCATCCCTTTAAAGTTATGTTTGTTAGGTCCCCTTAGATAAATAAAATTTTGAGTCATAGCTCATGTTTGATCCTCAAATTGATTTTTTGGACTTAAACCCTTGTTAGTTCATGAATTAAAGTTTTGGACCCCTTCATGATGTGTCATTAGGATCAATCCCTCCCCTCCCATGACTAGACTAATGAGACACACCATTCCCCTCACTCATGACCTTGTGAGCATGCCTTGTTGTCCTTGCTTACCTATCCAATCATTTTTCAAACTAGAGCATTGCTAACTCATCAGGCAGTTCTGTAGCGCCTTACCCGTTCATCATGATTTCCACCACGAGTTATGATTACCACGACTGATGCCATGTTCCTTGTTTTCAGTGCCATAAGTCAGTTAAAGGATTCCTTCAAGATCTTGCATTTACGAGCCTTGGTAATGGTTTGTAATTTTGAAAAAAACAATAGTGTTGCGATGCGCAAATTCACAAGTTTTGAACAGGCGACAACAGTATGACCGGATCTGATGTTGTGGTAGATCCAGAGGCCAAAAAGTTCGTGACTTCACCCTGAGATTTCTCTGAAGATTCAAACAGGTGTTTACTCCACAGGTATCCATTGTTACCTCCTCTGCACATTAATTTTCACAGAGAATTAGCACTCAGAGTCTGGATTATCGGGCTTGCAAATTGTGAGAGACTTTTCCTCACACCCTTTTCTCTTTTCCTCTCATTTCAAACCTATGAACTTCACACATGTATGCCAAAGTCTGTAACACCCATATGCCATAGCCATTGAGGTTACAACTTATCCTCTGCATACACATCGCGCTACACAAAGGTGCTTCTTAACCATACTATGTCTCCCCTGCTTCCTTTGTTATTCGAGTTGAGCGTGTTTTCCCAGTTTCAAAAGGAAAATTACAAGAGTACCCTCTCATTGTTTAAACCTTCAGTGCCTGTACAAATCTAAGGGTGTCATTCCCACAATCAAAACTTGTCTTACCAGCACCAATCTGTTTAAAAGGGTCAGCCTTGTACATTTGAAGCTCGATTTAAAGTCTTCCTAGTTATTACTATCTGATAAGCCTTTAAAGGCTCTCATTCTAATCCATGGATACTCCTCAATCGAGGAAGACACACAAACGTGGCAAGGTGGTTAGGACAGAACCTGTGGACATGCATCTTTTTGATACAGAGCCCATGGAAAGGGAGGCCTTTCAAAGAGTGGGATGCCTCTCTTTCTACCAGAATATGCAGAGAGGCCATCCAGAGGTAACAAAACAGTTTGCATCACACTTTGATGGTAGGAGAACCAAGGTTGGGGATTTGGAATTTGAGGTGACTAAAGCCTCTATCTCAGCTACAACATGAATTAAAGCCATGGCTTTGAGTTCAGCCTATGCTAAAGATATATTTAAACCTGAACATCAATCCAATGATTTATCTAAAGGTGTTCCAAGGGTTCAATTGATTGAACAATTTGACAAATTTTTGAAGATCATCCAGAGATATTTTACATGTGAAGGGAGATTTAACACATTGTACCAATACCACATAAGTATTTTGCTACATTTTAGTAAAGTTGATATGAATATTCCCTATTACTTGTTGAGGAGCATAGGTAAGATGTCATATAGGATTCTATCCAAATCTAAGGATGTAGATTCTAGCCTTTTCCACTCTGGATTGATCAGAATTCTAGTCTCTGAGGAATTGGGTAAGAAAGAGATTTCATTGGAGCATTTTGTTGTTACTTATCATTTCAAGTTGGATCTAGCATCAACTCCTCAATCACAGAATGCAAGTCGTTTATCACCCACCAGTGTTATTAAAGCAGGGACCAATAGGGAGAGAAAGGGAAAAGCCCCTATTCAGGTTTCAGAGGTCAGCAAGCAAGTCACAGGAGTTGAGGAGGAAGCTTGTCCTTCCCCTCAAAGATATTTTTCACCACCTCCTCCACGAAGGTTAGAAGAGGTTCCTTCTTCTAACAAAGCTACATCCAAGAAAGGGAAGAAGCTACTCTTCCCATCTTCTCCTCCAGCAGTCAAAATCAAGGGTAAAATACCTTTCACAAGGTCATCAATTTCTAGGGAAGTTTTTGAAGAACAATCCATACCAGAAATCCCTGTGCAAAGGAAGAAGAGCAAAGGCATTGAAAATCTTGAGGAGAGAAAAGAAGAAATCCTTGTGCAGAGGAAGAAGAGTAAAGGCATTGAAAATCCCGTGGAAAGAAAAGAAGAAACCCCTGTGCAGAGGAAGAAGGGTAAAAGAAAAGCCACCATGAAACCTAATGCGGTAGATAAGGCACTTCCCATGAAGGAGGAAGAGGGGATTGAGAAAAAAACTATTGAGACTGTGCATGTCACTACTCCTCCTGACAGTTAGACCTTCAAAAGACTTATCAGGCAACTTAGGGATGCAAGAAAAGAGGTGGCTCAGTTGAAAACAAAGGCCATGTCTGACAAGGTGAAAATGAAGGAGATCATGGATGGCTACAACCATACCCTTGACTTGGCAAGGTTTTCGGCACGAAAGGCCCAACCCCTTCACAGGCAGCTCCAGAATCTTTATAGGAAGAATAGAAGTTTTCAATCTTAGAACAGGAAACTCAAGGCAAAGTTGCAGCATTTTCAAGATGAGGTAGCTCAAAGAAACTTGCAGGTATTGGTTGAAGCTACCATTGAGAAAGAGACATCAACAGTCAAGGAGAACACATCCCCACTAAAAAATCCAGTCATTTTTAAGAAGAAGAAGCCTGTCGTGCCAAATGAAGAACCTCCTTCTACCAGAAAGAGTGTGAGGTTAAGTGTCAAGGTAACAAAATAGTTGATGAAAGGTGAGCCCCATTTTTTAGGATGTTTCCTTTTTGAGAGGGTAAAATGATTTTCAAATATTACCTCTTCCATCTATACATGCTTCTAAGTGTTTAACTATCAAAGTTTTGGTCTTTTGTGAAGTGCTAACTCCCTCAATGGTACAGTGAACTACCTACAGTACTGCCAAGTCACCTAAATATAATGGTTTTGACATTATGCAAGGCCACTATTTTCTCTACACATGCTCAATATTGGAGGCACTGCGTTTTCTTACAGTGCTACCTAAACATGTAAACAAACGTAGCATAAGTGGCGCTACCTAATATCTGGTAGAGAATAAACCTGCACACAGGCACAACACAGTGGCGCTACGTAAAGGTGCTACCTAATATTTCATAGAGAAAAAAGGTTGGCACACAAGCGCAACATAGTGGTGCTACGTAAAGGTGCTACCTAATATTTCACAGAGAACAAAGGTTGGCACACATACACAACACAATGGTGCTACCTAAATGCGCTACATTTTCTACTTGCCCAATTGTGTAATACGCTACTTAGACTGTTACCTAAAGAGGCTACCAACAGACATCAGGGATTCGGGAGGGCTAAGCTAACATCTTTTTGGATAGCTGATGATGGAGAATATTGTAGAAACATCAGCTTGCATCATGAAGATAACCACATGCTCCTAGAAGACACATGGAAAAACAAGAGCTATGCAGTAAAAGAGAATCAAATCAGTTTGAAGCTTGGTTGGATTAGTCACCAACATTTTCCTGCTTTATAGCATAGGTTGTTAAATAAGTTGTTAGATCAAATAAATGTTTAGATATTTTCAAGGGAAGGAGGTCATATCATACCTCCATTTGTTTCCTCCCTTTTGTTATAAATATATAGATCAATTGCTTTGGTAGGTTCAGATAGTTGAGCAAGGCTCCCTTAGACTGTAATATTTTGATGAAGTGAATGTGATCTAGCTATGTACTAGACTTAAGACATTTTGGATAATAGAAATCAGCTTCTCTTTCAACTTATTTTCTTCTGATGCTAAATGTTCATGCTTTGAATGATTCACATTAATGATTGTGGTGACATTATGGTGGATGTTTGATCATTATATTATCATGATGTTTATTTAGCTTCCTTAGTTTCTGAGTTCAAGAAGATCTTGTGTTAAGAAATTTTCTTCCTTAGGCTTTTGTAGACCTGATGTTTGCAGTAGCCCCTACATTCCTCTTATTCAAGTCTTCCCTCTATTCATACTTACTCCCAAATTACTGATTGAAGTTAGCCAAGACCTCGATTGTTGGTGCATGCTAGCCCTATTTTCTGAGTTGGAACATTATCATTTTGAGTATCTTTCCATTTGACCCTTTAAAACACTCTTGCATTCATATATAACCTGATGGGTACTGGGCTCGCCTTCCATGCAATCTGAAGGTGATTCCTATTGCTAATAGGTTGCATGGTCGGTTTCAACTGCTTCCAACTGATCTTCAATTATCTTCAATAAGGCTCATTTTAACCAATCTTTTGTGTAATCTTTCATTGGTGCAACATTTATCTCATGTCTAATTTTTAAATCAAATAACATGCCTTCTAACTCCCTTAAATCATATGAAAGTGTTAGAAAAAATAGGATTGCAAAGAAATGAAATAAAACAAATGTGGAAATAAAACACAAAAGATACACAATACAATAGAGACACATATATACGTGGTTCACCCAATGTGGGATACGTACACCAGAGAAATTGTCAAGTCCTTCCTTTATTATTGTCTAGTAAATGAAGGGATACAACCTCCAACACACCCGTTGTAACTTCCTCTTCTTTCTCTCACAGTCTCCTCTCTCAGAATACAATATTCGCAATGATGCATAACCGCAATACATTTCCCTCATAAAAGAGGGTTTCCTTCTAGGGAAAAAAAACATAACATAACTTCTACTGTCAAATCTGCAACCTTATAATGAACATTCCAAATTTACTATGAAATTACAATATACATTTACAAGGAAATTTTTCCTTCAGGGGCCCGCTTGCCCTCGGACCCCGCCCCGCGTGGAGGAGTGTACATTCTTATGGGGTGTAAAGTCTTCATGGGGTATAAACACGGTTGAAAAAAAAGACCGTTGAATCAGAAAGATAATCAAGATCCACAACCAACAATCTCACACTTGGAGACTGATCTCAACAACTCCATTGTTGTTGTATCTGTTGAACTATGATCCTTCTTGGACCTAGAAAATTTATCATCTTCATATTCATGCTTGAAGACCAACTAAAACTGAGAAGGAACTCAGTTTCTCCCTGGTTACTCCCTTAATTAACATGTCTACAGGATTCAGGCTAGTGTGTATATTTTCCAACTTCAAATGTCCATCTTCCAAGATGGATCATATGAAATGGTACATTAGTTGTATATGATTAGTCTTCAAATGGAAGGCTGAGTTCTTTGCAATATGAATGGCACTCTCACTGTCACAATACAACCTATTATTCTCCTGCTTCTTTCCCAATTCCTCCATAAACATCTATAACCAAATCATCTCTTTACTAGCCTCTATAACAACAACATACTTTGCCTCTGTTGTTGAAAGTGAAACAACCTTTTGTAGTTTCAAAATCCAACTTATTATTGTTCCACCTATAGTAAAAACATACCCAGTGGTTCTCCTCTTGCTATCTTTATCACCTGTCATGTCTAAATCAGCATATCCCTGTAGAACAATGTTTGGACCTTCAAATCATAATGCATGAGTAGAAGTACCCCTCAAATACATGAGAATCCACTTTACTACCTCATAATGTTCTTTACTTGGATTGTTCATATACCTTCTCACAACTCCCACTGCATGTGCAATATTTGGTCTTGTGAAAACCATCGCATACATCAAGCTACCAATTACTGATAAATAAGGGACCCTGGACATGTATTTTATCTTCTCCTTTGTCTTGGGACACATTTACTTAGTTAATTTGAAATGGTTGGCCAAAGGTGTACTAACTGGTTTTGCATTCTGAATTCTAAACCTCTCCAACACCTTCTCTATGTACTCGCCCTGAGACAATGTCAATTTGCGATTTTTCATGTCTCTTGTTATTCTCATACCAAGGATTTTATTTGCGGCACCCAAATCCTTCATCGAAAATGAATTACCTAATTTCTTCTTGAGCACATTTATATACTGCATATTAGACCCTGCAACAAGCATGCCATCTACATACAATAGCAAGATAATATAGCTTCCATTTTCTAGTTTTTTTAAATAAACACGGTGATCATAATGACATCTACTATAACCCTCTTCTGTCATAAACCTATCAAACTTCAAATACCACTGCCTTGGAGCTTGCTTTAGGCCATGTTATCCCCGATATCTAGGGATAACTAGGAGATCATGTCTCGAGGCCCACATGTTCCTAGACATGGAGTACGAGAGCAGGAGCTACCTGAGCATGTTCCTGGAGGACCCATCTTCTTCTTCTCAGCCACATTTGTCCTGCCAGCAGTACCAGCCTCCATCACTACCGGCTTGGGCTTGCATCAGAGAGGGCTCTTGCTCCATGAGGTAATTGGTCCGAGGTATCATGGTATGTGTCATATTTGATCATTATAACACTCTTATGTATGCATTA
>ML791417.1:173514-186348 GCA_009831015.1 Picea engelmannii
GTGACTATCTTGGGCATCAATCTGTGGAAGGGTTTCCTCCTTGACTTGGCCTTATCCTTTAACCTTCCTTTATCCAGATTGACTTTAGGGACGTCTCCCTTGGACTTGCCCTCCTAAATAGAAAGAGCTCCCCATCGAGGTGATAGTGGGTGGGGAAGCTCCTGTTACGCCGGTTTCTACCTTTGACTCAAGCTATTTAACCTTTCCTACAAACCGTGCGATAACAGGCCACACAATCTCTTCTTCATCTTGCATACCAAATTTTCCTACCCTTTGACCTCATACCCCTGTGGTTGCTGCATATAAATATCTTCCTCCAAATCCCCATGGAGAAAATTTGTTTTTACATGTAATTGTTCAAGATGCAAATCTTCTACTGCCACAAGACTTAAAATAGTCCTAATTGAATTCATTTTAACAACATGAGAAAATATTTCATCAAAATCTATAACTTTCTTTTGCACAAACCCCTTTACAACAAGTCTAGCCTTGTACCACTTTTTTCCTCCATCTTCTTCTTTCAACTTGTAAACCCATTTATTCCGCAATGCTCTTTTTCCTGCAAGAAATTGAACCAAGTCTCAATTCTGGTTATTTACCAAGGAATCAATTTCCTCTTTCATGTCTTGCTCCCACTTCTTTTTGGTGTCTACCTACATTGCCTCTTCATAACATTTCGGTTCACCAGAATCAGTCAACAATAAATAATACAATGAAGGAGAGTATCATTCAGGGGGTCTACTTAACCTAGTAGAACTTCTAACAACACTTGCATGAATTTGAGGTACCTGTTGAACCTGTTGTTGTACATTTTGATTTTCTAGTACCTTTGGAATTTCTTTTTCAATGATCTCATCAAGCACTGTGTATTCTGGTTTTTCTTTTTCCTGTTTCTTTCCCTGCAACTGATCTTTGTACATGACCTTCTCATTGAATATGACACCTCTACTCCTAATGATTTTTTTATTTTCATAATCCCATAAGCAATAACCAAAATAATTAACACCATATCCAATAAAAGTACTTTGTTCAATTTTCTTATCGATATGGACAAATGATTCACAACCGAAAGTCTTCAAAAAAGAATAGTTTACCTTTTTACCTGTCCATGCCTCCTATGGAATTCTAACATCCAAAGAGATTGAAGGTCCTCTGTTTATTACGTAAACAACAATGTCTACAACATCTGCCCAGAATTGTAAGGGAAAACCAACATGCCATCTCATACTCCTTACACGCTCCATGATTGTCCTGTTCATCCTTTCTGACACACCATTTTCTTGTGGTGTTCCTAGAACTGTCTTCTCTCTACGGATCCCATGGTATGAACAATAATCATCAAAATCCTTTTTGCAATATTCACCTCCATTGTCTGATCTGAGACACTTCAACCTTTTTCCCGTCTCATTCTCAACCAAAGATTTCCATTTCTTAAAAGTATCAAAAACATTAGATTTTTGTTGAATGATATAAACCCAAGTTTTTCTAGTTGCATCATTAATAAAAGTAACATAATAACAACAACTACCAAGATATGATGGTTGAGTTGGTCCCCATACATCTGTATGCACAAGCTCTAACCTTTCACTCTTATTTTCTTTTCTGACTCTGAGAAATATGACTCTCTTATGTTTTCCATAAACATAATGCTCACAGAAATCCAAATCAATTTGTTTAAGATCTAGCAACAAATTTCTTTTGTGAAGTATCTGCATCCCCTTGTCACTCATGTGTCCAAGCCTATGATGCCACAATGGTGTATCCAATCCTGTAGAAGCTAAAGAGATAGAAGAGTTAGTATTACCAGTACATAAATACAATGTACCTACCTTCTCTCCTTTTTCTATCACCAATGATCCTTTGGTGACCTTCCACACCTTATCTGTAAATATGGATATACAACCTTCACTTTCCAACTGCCCTGTTGAAATTAGATTTTTCCTTAGATCTGGAACATGTCTTACCTCTTTCAACAACCATTGGTTTCCATTTCTTTGCTTTATTTTTACCTTTCCCATTCCATCAATTTTGCATGGTGCATCATCACCCAAATGAACCTATCGAACATAATATAGAAAATGTTTCCTATGGGTTGTGGCATGAAATGAAGCCCCTGAATCTACTACCTAAGACTCAGAAATATTATCTACATAAAGAATCAAAGCATCTTGTAACACATCACCTGTTACATTTGCTTCCTGATTTTTCTCCTGCTGTCCATCTCTTTGTTTCTTTGGAGATTTGCAATCTTTCTTCAGATGTCCTTTCTTCCCACAATTCCAGCACTCTATCTTTCCAAATATGGATTTGGATATGCCCTTCCTAGAATTCTCGTGGTTCCCTGAGCCCTTTCCTTTATCCTTTTGTCTTCCCCTGTTCTCCATGTTTAACGCATTACCTGATGTCTCACCTGTGTTTTTCCATCGCATTTCCTCACTAAGGATAACACCAACAACATCATCAAATTTTAAAGTGTTTGAACTAGAGACAGAGTTACTTACAACCATGACCAAGGCGTTCCAGTCTTCTAGCAATGAGCACAAGATTATAAGAGCCCTGACCTCATCATCAAATTCCACTTTTACAGAACTTAGTTGATTAGTAATCGTATTAAATTCATTTAAATGATATGCAATAGACCCACCTTCTGACATCTTCATATTAAATAATCTCTTCATTAGAAATACCTTATTGGAAGTTGAGGGTTTTTCATACAGTTTAGCCAATGCGTCCATCGTCTCATTTGTTGTCTTTTCTTTCGAAATATTGAAATCCACCAATGCTACCAAGATCAGTCATATCGTTCCTAGTGCCTTTCTTTCAAGAACCTCCCATTCTTCGTCCTTCATGGCTGTCGACATTTTTTCTATTCCACCCAATGGTAGGAATAGATCCTTCTGATATAAATAATATTCCATCTGCATCTTCCATAACTGGTAGTTTTGGCAATTAAATTTCTCGACCCTAAACTTTCCATATTCTGCCATTGCTCCCACTCGAACCAGGAACCCTCTTTTCTTGTGAGTTACCTTTCTCTCTGATACCATTTGTTAGAAAAAACAGGATCACGGAGCAATAAAATAAAACAAATGTGGAAATAAAACACAGAAGATACACAATACAATAGAGACATAAATATACGTGGTTCACCCAATGTGGTCTACGTCCACCAGAGAAATTGTCAGGTCCTTCCTTTATTATTATCCAACAAATGAAGGGATACAACCTACAACACACCTGTTGTAATTTCCTCTTCTTTCTCTCACAATATCCTATCTCATAATACAATATTCGCAATGATGCATAGCCGCAATACATTTCCCTCATAAAATAGGGTTTCCTTCTACGGAAAAAAACCCTAACATAACTTCTATCGTCAGATCCGCGACCTTATAATGAACAGTCCAGATTTACTATGAAATTATAGTATACATTTACAAGGCAATTTTTCCTTCGGGGGCTTCACCCTTGAACGCCGCAGATGGGGTAACCCCCCTCTGCACTCCATTGTGTGGAGAAGTGTACATTCTTCTGAGGTGTAAAGTCTTCATGGGGTATAAACACGACTGAAAACAAAGACCTCTGAATCAGGAAGATAATCAGGCTCCACAACCAATAGAAATTTGATGAAGCAAAACTTTAATATCTTCATTTTTTATTTGAGTAACTCACCAACCAAGTTTCAATTTCATTTTCACTGTATTCTCTTATACTATTAAACTTTTAAGTTGAAGCCCCCTTTAAAATTTCCATGTGCTCTTCAAATTGTATCATTTTCATAAAAATAGAATTTATTATCAAGTTTGGATCATGTACTTCTCCTGTGCTTCCTGCTAAGTTTGTTTCGGTCAATCTATGATATAACGCTTCCTTTTTGGTAACCATGACATTACAATCATCCAATGTTTCTCTCAGAATATTTATATTTTTAATCCAGCACACCTTTAACTATTTTACTCGAGCATGAGAAGGAAAATATTCTTATTTTATTTTTAAATTAGTCATATTTGAAACTTTCAAGATAAAAGTGGTGACAACATCTTTATAAAATCCTTCTTCATTTTTTATGTCGCTTTGAAGAAATTCTCTGAAGCTATTTAGCTTAGAATCAAAAGAAATGATATTGCTTCCAATATCCCATGCTTCCACGATAAGAGAAATCTTCTTTTTGATATTTTCTTCAACAAATTTTCTAACTGCAACCAATAAACTTGATGTTCCTTTCAATTTTAAATCTGATGTTCTGGGTTGAATAGTTTCTAGAGGCCTTGCAAGGATAGGTGGTGGCATCAATGTATATTCTGATTCTTTAACTCTTTCTTTCAATCATGCATTCTCTGTTTCCATATCATCAATTGATACATCTAAAGCATCGCCAATAATTTTGTGAATTTTGGAAATCCTTGACGTTGGGACTCCTTTTAAGTTCATCTATGAATGTTTAATTCTTACACCCTTTGAATTAACATGCTCAAAGACCAGGTTTTTTAAGTCCTTATCAAATGGCACATTGTGAAAGGTAAAAGACTCTTCTTCATAGAAGGAAGTTTCTTGGACTACCACTTCTTTCTCTGGCATAATTCTTTGTTCATCATCTGGAAATTCAATGTCTTCAATGTTGGTGTCAATTTCCATGTCTTGGAGAAGAACATCATCTTTAGGTACATACCTTTATGATTCATGATGACTATTCTTCCTTTTTCTTTTATACTCTGGTAATTTATGACATTTTTCAATATTCTCTTCATGATGATTAGGATCATCACCATCTTGAATAAAATTTTGGGAATGCCATTTTGGTGTATCTCTTTTCTGAGTTGAAGTCTAAGACTTGGTACTCTTCTCATTTACAACTCTCTTGTGTTTCCCATGTGCTTCATTTTTTCTTATAATGGTTTCAAGATCTCCAACTGGTATTTATTCAAAATTGTTTTCATCATTTTCCTCTTCTCCAAAAATATAGGTATTTATATATGAAACACTAAAGCCAACAAAAGTCATGTGGTTCATGAAATATTGTAAGGGGTCAAACCCCTTCACCAAATTTTCCAGTTTTAAACTGTACTGATTAAATTGAGTCACGAATTCATCAATTTTTGAACCATTTTTACTGTGATTTCACCAAATTTCCATGGCAATTGGATGAATTGATTTTTCTTTCTTTGAAAAAATAAAATTTCCCAAAATTTGTATTGCCTATAGACTTCTATTATGAACATTATTTTTGAAACATAGAATGGGAGATAAATTGGGGATTCATGGGAACAATAAACTCTAACTATATTATATTTTTCATTAGATTCAAATGTTCCCCTTTGTCTAGGAATGTAGCCAATTCCAATGACAACCTTGTAGTATTATTTGCATACATAAGCCTTTTAAAAGAAGATAAAAAGGAATTATAGACTTCATATAAATTATACTTTGCTTTCTGTTTCCAAAGAGCAGGATACCATGTGTAAACCAGGTCTATTTTGAGATCAACTTGTTTCAATAAATGCAACCCTTAAAATTCATGGCAGTCGACAATTGCAAAGACCAAATATCCAGACATGTAGAATTTCCTATCCTTTTTAAATTTTGATAGTTGAGACGATATTTCTGTAGACATAATTCTCAGCCAGTCAAAAATGATTTTTCCTTGAACAAAATAATATAGAATATAAAGGGCCAATTGGGGAATAGTAGCAGTAGACTCCAATCCAAGTATTCTAGCCAAAACCCAAGCCATCTGTGTATAGGGTTTATTTATTTGACTGACCTATATTGTTGATAAATCTCCTGACATTGTCATCGGGTCTTCAAGACATTGTGGTAACACACCCTACCACCATTTTTAGCTTTAATGAAATTTTTAGCTTCTTCAAACTTGAAAATTGTTGTCAGCTCTGTAAATTTAAGCATCTGACTAAAAGTTGGTGGTGCAAGAGAGATTGGTGAGCATCCATTCATTATAATAATTCTTTAATCCTTTTCAAAATTATAAGTGCACCATATCACCAAATCTTTGGTGTCAAAAAACTATGGAACACACCCTGCTCAAACTATCCCATATGTCCAGATATTATTAACATTCCTTTCTTTCGGTGGTAATGAAGCAAAAGACTTGTAAATGTTTTACCAGTGGTTCTGTGGGTCTTCTCGTGCAAAGGTATTTAGTGTGTCACCAAAAAATATCTATGTTCTTCTCGCCATGTTTCTTAAAACTTTCTCATCAAGGCATGCACAATACTTCTGCAATTACAAAATAATCCTTCATTTTTAGTATTAACATTGAAGCTTTTGTTTCAGGAGAAGAGTTAGGATAATTTAATTTTGAAATTAATAGGTTAATCTCATTGAAAACTCCATTTGATAGTAGTCCTTTAATATTTAACCAAATATTGAATTCACATAATCCATGCATTGAATGCTTTCTTGGTTATTGTGACACGAGAAATCACTTTGGCAGAGTGAAGAAAGATATATATCAAGAATTAGATAGAAAGGAGGCATGCTTCCATAGTTGTAAAATTGGTTCGAAATGGGACTAAGTATTGAATATTGGGTGGATGGAGAAAGAAAAAAATTTCGACGTGGTGAAAGGAGTCTCGCTTATGTGGTTGTAAAATAAAACCAAGTATAAAATAACAGATGGGAAGAGAAATGAAAATGAGCATTTGAATATATGTTTGAAATTCACTTTTGTGGTTCTTATAATATGACTAAGTATAATATTGTGAGTGGATGGATTTACAACTATAAATTGAAAATAAATTGCATCCCCATGATCCCACCATTCCAAAGAGCATATGAAAAGTGGTTAAGTATTGGTGGTGTTGTCCGCCATAGAGAAAAAAATTGTAAGTATGAAATAAAAAATATACAAAAGATATATGACTTAGATGAAAATAAGGTTAATAGAAGGATTTTTACCGAACCATATCTCATGTGGAGTCGTGTCGACTAGTGTCAATGAAGGATAGATATTCACTAAATATTTTACACTGTCAACTGCCTCTACCCAGAATTATGTTGCGAGACTAGTACCACTAAGCATGCTCCTTGCCTTGTCCATGAATGCTTTGTTCATTCTCTTGGAAACTCCATTTTGTTGTGGTGTATATGGTGTGGTATTTTGGCGTGTTATGCCACACTTCTTGTAGAACTTCTCAAATTCTTTTCCACATAATTCACTACCATTTTCATTTCTCAACATCTTAATCTTATTATCTATCTATCTTTCTACAAGAGACTTAAAATCTTTGTATTTCTCAAAAAACTTTGATTTCTTCCTCACAAAATATATCCATGTCTTCATGGAAAATTGTCTATAAAGGAGACATAATACATGGATCCACTAAGTGAAGGCACTGATGGCCAAACACATCACTATGAATCAATTATAGAATTCTCTTTGTCCTTGTCACTCCAGATGGGAACCTCACCCAACTTTGTTTTCCATATATGCAATGTTCAAAAAATTCGATTTCTAAATTACATTCAGGAAACTATTGGACCATACCTTTGTTATGCATAGCTCAAAGTCATTTTTCTCCAATGTGTCCCATCCTCTCATGCCATAGCATGGTCGACTCAAGTTGACAAAGACTTGTCGAGTCAGTTTGAATTGACTCAACGCGAATTGAGTCGAGTCGACTTCAAGAACAACAATGTTGTTGCATCTAGTCGAGTCGACATTCCCTAACAGCTTGTATAGGGTTCCAATCCGAAATACTTTAATTAATACCATCACACCTCTAACCATATTGCATGTATCCTTATGAAATAGAGTATGCACTGCTACATCTCTCATCTTGCAGACAGATATCAGGTTTCTGACCAAACTTGGAATATGTAGCACACCTGGGAGATTTCTACTCCTCCCATCATGTAGTATCAGCTGGGCTCTTCCCTGTCCGACAATTTTAGTTTTTGAGTCATCCCTTAATAATACATCTCCCCTTTCATATCATTCATATTTGAAGAATCATTCTCTATGTGGTGTCATATGATAGGATGCTCCTTGTAAGATACCCAACCCCTAATTACCCTTTTAAGGGATGGGGTATTAAATTTTTTCCTTTCCTGAACCTCCTCGAATCCATTTAAAAGAAACACCATCATCTTCTACTCGTTAATAGCTTTCCAACGACTGTAACTTTACTCAAAACATGGCTTTGGATCAAAATTTATGGCCTTTTAAATATTTAGGGCCTTTATTGGCCAAAGGCCTCTTTACTGCCACGTGGCATCCATGTCATTATGCCCATCTAGTGTGGCACTGACGTGTCATGCCTGTAAGGTGTGTTTATCGATTGTGCATCGACATGGAATTGTGTGACACCTGTCACCTGGCCACTGAAGATTCGGCATTTTCCATGCTCAATGGGGAGCTCCACATCCTCCTGAGATTTTCTCTCACCAGATAAAGACACCTGTCTACCAAGTTATCGAACCTCAGAATCTCGGATCTCGAGATCTCAGAACCTCAGCCCCTTTTCAATATTCATATATCCCAAAAGGCCCTATCTTCCATGATTTGGCACTTAGGACACATGGTCCTATCCTTGACATGCCACTTGTTCTGACATGTGGCCCCGCCACTATTTGCCACCTGGCATGACACATGGAACTTCTGCCACTTTGACATGTGGCACTCATTTCCTTCACAAAACTTTATCTCATTATGTCAAATATATGTGCCACTTGGCACCACTCATGTCATGACACATCGACCTTCCACGTGGGATGGCATGGATGTACATGTCATCGCAGTGACCAAGGTTTGCCCAACAGGGCATTGGCACTTTTCCACCTCCTATTTGTTGAATGAAATCATTCAACGTCATCTCATATTTATCGGGCATCAGTCATCGACCCTCTTTGTAGGGCCTATTTCCCAAAAACCTCCCGGTGGTCCAAGATCTAAAATACAACTGGCATCCTAGGGCACATGGCCCTATTTGGTCATGCCATATCGCATGACACGTGGCACCTATACCACTCGACAATTGGCACTCTTTTTCCACTTGGACCTTCGTCCAAATATGAAAAAATGACGTGATGTGTGGCACCACCATTGTGTGACACATGGCCCTCCCACATCATGACACATGGGCCATTCATAGGGTGACACATCACCACTGGGCATCAAATTTTGGGACTTTCCCAACCTAGTATAACTACGAAACACCTCTGATTCCCAAGATTTATGAAATGACTAACTAAGTTAATCCTAGATATTACAGGGTACACAATTAAGTTAATCCTTGGGATTATGACTCCTTGCATTTACCACAAGATCTATGGTGGAGATCTGTCCCTCATGTGGAATCCGAGAAGGAAACATGTTACCACCAGACGACCGCAAACATTGGGACCACATCTCTTTCCATTCTCCTGTACACTGAAACTCCCCGTGGTTCGGGGTCCAATTGAATTTTATCCACCAAGATCTATGGTGGAGATCAGTCCACTCCTAGATCCAATGACTCAGATTTATGGGGCTCACCATAGAGCCTATGATTGACAAGGTTCCCACATTCCACTCACCTGCAACTAGATATTGACAAGTGTCACTTCCATGACACCATGGTTGCTAAGTTAGCATAGTACATAATACATGAAGTCTCTCTCTCTCTCTCTCTCTCTCTCTCTCTCTCTCTCTCTCTCTCTCTCTCTCTCTCTCTCTCTCTTTTTCTTATGCAACAAGGCATGGAATCGGGGTTGGAAACCTGATCTGTGAATATTGGGTATTGGGACTTCCAAAGGGGGGTTTATGCTTAGAAATATTTTGGGGTCAGGTGCTTTGGTGCCCTAGGACGCGGAACTCCCTCTTGAGCTTTACCTATTAGATCGATGATCAATATTTCTCGAATCACAGATATGACGATCGTGCTTTAAGGCGCTCGTTCACATACTTGAGCCTGATATGGGCCTATTCTAGACCCTTTGACAAATCAACCTCCACCACATAGAAACCTTGGCCACTTTTTCTGCCTACATGGCATCCTCGTTACATGTGAAGACAACTCCCCATTAACACCTGTATAGGTATAATAAAGGTATGGAACCAAGGGACTGGAACCTTATTCCCCAGATATCGGCATATCGAGACTTATTGACATATCCTTATAGGTAAAATCACCAATATCCCAAGGGCCGACGAGATTCCTCATGGTAGAGATCAATGGTGGAGGTTATCTCCACATTCATATCCAACAACTGTTGAGTTTCACAAATTCAAATAAGGAAATTCAATGGTTTAAGGACTACTCTCGAGTTGTAATATTCTTGCAGCTCTTCTTTGGATCCACATGTAGGGATCTTAGCAAGAAGAGGATTAATTTGGAACTTGAATGTCCCACAATGCTTGACAAACTCACTCTACCAACGTTTGACACAACCTCCTTTGGCTCTTTAATCCTTTAACAGAGGCTGGGAGCTTGGTAATTCTTCCTTTCTCGTAACGAGAATATTTATGGGTTTCACGACCTTCTCTAGCCGCTCATATACATCATTATAGTTAAATAAACTATCTTACCAAGGAATATTACAATACCCTATTTATATCTCAGAAATCATCTATAGCCACCAACAATTTCATTGAGGGTGATAGTATTCCAAATTCCATACTTCGCAGCATATTAAACTTGCAAACAATACCAGGGATTTATTCCAACTACACTGGGGTATTTATCAATAAGTGAGGATCATAGGATACATCCATGCATACATACAAATATAGGTATCCAGTCATATAGTACAGTTCAATTACACTAAGTATAAGAAATACTTATATGTTTGCATAATTGTAGTCATCCAACTGACTATGGTTGTTCAACTTTCCACCCAATCGTAGGCTCACTTGCATTCACTCTTATCACTCTGTCCACTCCCATGCTAAGCCATGATACCATTAGGGAACCTCTCTCTTTCTGTTTCTCAACAATTTATGAAGGACACTCTCCTTCACACCACTCTTGGTAGAGATTTCCCCACACCCACCTAGCTCAGGCCTTCACTAGGTTTTTCAGATACCTTCCCAATATCAAGCTCACATCCTTCTCAGAGCAGATCGGGTTTCTGGTCTCTCAGGACCAAGATTCAAATCCCTTCTTCTCTCTTCCTCTCGTGTTCTTCCCTTGCACACATCCCTATGTTCTCTCCTATTTTTCCATTCGTGCATCCCCTGCATGTAACCCCTTGGGAAGGTTCTCGACCTGTCCCCCTTCCTTCAGTCAGAAGGAACTCGAGTTGATATGATCTACAAAAATGGTACTATGTGGTACCTTTGGCTGACAAGTTTCTACTATCCCAACTAACCTTCCATACTTTCATTCATTGGAGTGGTTGGGTTTTCAACCAACAACCTCCCCCATTAACTGATTTGTCTCGAAATCTAGGACGAGGAAATTAATATGAACACTTCCAATTTTAATTCTTCAGCAAGGAGGCTTGGGGTCCTTTGGCTTAAAATAACTTCCTTTCATTTCTCTAGTGTTATCATGGCCAGTACTTCAAGGCTTGAACCCACAAACAGTTTTTTGGCATTTACAATTAAACAATAATACATTTACAATATTTACATGACGTTGCATGGGAATTACAAATCGTGATTAATTACATATACTCAGGGTTTAGAGAGGGGGTGTTACACTCCTTGTTTGATCAACCAAACATCTTGATCCAACTAAGTATCGGTCGATGCCAAGTACACATCACCTCCTTTATCTGGAGTAGTCTTTCTCTTAGACAACTGCTTCTCATATGATGTTAAGCCCTAATATTGGCTCATTACCCCTTAATTGGGGCATATTATATTAGTAATGTTATTTTATTTATGTCGTCTTTAGGCCATTAGTTGTAATTATACCTCCTAGTCTCCTATATATACCAAGGAGACATTTTCATTTTGAATCATCTTGTACTTGAACATTTAAGTGGGGTAAAAGGAGGTTGCCCTCTCAAAGAGGCTTATTATCTGAAATTCTCTCTTTTCAAGGCGTTGAGTACTTTTTCTAATGATTTTCTATGCTATATTGATATTTGGTTCTTAACATATGGTATCAGAGCTCAAGGTCTTGGGGTTTCGTTGCTACATCTGAGACACATTGGAATTTTCGCTATAAATTTTTTTCTAAAATGTTTCATAAGGACCGGCTTGGAGGATATTTAGTAGACAGATCAAGGTACGTTGGGTTCAAAATTAAACTCCTGAGGCCTTATACTTTCATAGATACAACCTGTACAAGATAGGATTCTCAAATCATCCTGAACTGAGTCATTGCGGAATTTTCCCTATAAAAAACTTTCTGTAATGTTTCAAACCTTGAGCTCTGGAGGATATTTACATAAATTAGTATGGTATCTGTGGTAACAATTTCAGCTTCTGGTTCATCTTAAATTTCTAGATACACCCTATGTAAGATAGGGTATCTGACTAGTCCTATTGACTAGTCTCAAGAAGGTGTTCCCAGTAAAAAAATCATAACTTCTTCCTAGAGTATCCAAATTGAGTGGGACTAGTTGCATTGGATCATGGACAGTCTGTAGTATTTCTGGTGCAAGTTTCAGAATTTTATATCAATTATTTTGTGTGGGGCACACTATACAAGTGAGATCTCCTGGAAAGGCCAAAAATAGGCAAGTTGTGGGGAAGTTACCGTAAATTCCACTTGGCACATCCAATTTTGATCAGACCTGTGGCATCGCAAAGAAGAAATATCAGAGAAATACATAAAATAAAGTTTCATACCCAGAAGGTCTGAAACTTGGGAGATACAACAGAAGAAATATTGTCTAGCAGAACCACCTCAAAATCAAGGTTCAAAAGTGATACTTGGCCAACAT
>ML791417.1:220344-230965 GCA_009831015.1 Picea engelmannii
ACAAAATAAAAAACACACCTTCAAAACACTTGTAAAATTAAAATTTAAAAATAAGAAAGAAAAAAAAAATGGAAAAACACAAAATTTAAAAACATAAAAGAAAAATAAAAATAAATTTAAAAACAAAAACAGAAAGAAAATGAAAAGAAAAAAAAAAACATTGAAAAAAATAGTTAATCATTTTTTTAAATAAAATAAATTTTAAACAATTAAAAAATACTATTAAAAACAAACAATTAAAACCAGTAATTAAGTTTATAAATTTGGAGGTGGAGGGCATCGTCCTTTCCCTTGCATTCGTTGATATATGATGATGATGATGATGATGATTAACGTCTAAAGACCAAATTGGTCTATTGGACCTTAAGAGGGTAAGTGATTACTTGCGATTCTTTAGAATTTTGTTTCTGTGCTCAAAAAACATTAAGAGAAGCTTTCCAAGATCACCATACTTTTCTTGAGTTAAGAGTTTAGAAAGGTTGGTAGTGTGACAAATATTTTGAAAATGAGATCTAATATGGGTATAGGCTGGACAATCTAAGATAAAGTGTTTTTCATCTTCAACCTTCTTAGTGTCACAAAGGTAACACACTCTTTCATCCCATGGCATTTTAGGAATTGACCAATGCCCAGTTTCACTATGGACCTCGTGAGAATTTGTTCTTATCTTATAAATGCTTATTTTTTTCTTTACACTTGGCAAAACAGATAGCTAATTTTGATCTTCTAGATTATGGTTGATTACATCCTTATAATACCTTAATTTTCTTTTTTCCTCTAATTTTTTATCACACCTCATTTTCTCCTTAAATTTTGATTTGAATTTTTTTTAATAGTATCTTTATTCTGCAAAATGGTGTCTTCCATGATTCCCCAATAGTTTAGCCAAGACCGAACATCTTTATGCCATCCTCGTTTGAATCGATGGTGGTTATGACTCGATTTTGAAGCAATTTTAGGAAGCCTCTTGTCTTCCATATTGTTTAACTTGTTCTTATACATTAGGTATCTAGTCATAGCCATGCTCTCAATGGAGGAGAAGCTTGTTTATGGTGATTGTTGTATATGTTGTGTTATATTATATATGTATGATATATTAATTATGCATTATACAGTGTATATAAATTTTGTGTTTTTGGTTAAAAATTTTTATTATGTTATTTTTAATTTTTTAAAAAATATTTTTAAAGAAGGTTAGTTTTTAAGGTCTTTTAAAAACAAAATGGACTTTTATATAGTTTTTATTTTATTTTTTTCAATTTTTGTTAAAACAATTGTGTTTTTTTATGTTTTTTTTTCAATTTTTTTAAGAAAAAAATGTGTTTTTTTTTTTTTATATTTTTTTTCAAACATTTAAAAAAAAATTGTGTTTGTTTTTATATTTTATGTATTTTATATTTAATTTTTTTTTATTATTTTTTTTAAATTTGCAATATGAATTTTGTTTTTTAAATATGTTATATATTTTTTTCATTTTTTTCTAATTTAAGAGTAGATTTTCACTATTTCATTTGCTATGGTACGAGTGGTTAAGACCACGGTTTCAAATAGGTCTTAATTTTGACTCGAAAAATAAAATTGGTGCTATTGGAAGCACGATCTTTTGATTTGACGATCACTTTTCTGCAGTGGTATTGGTCGTCAAGGTTGTGATTTCAAGCAGGTCACCATTTTAGCCACCCTCCCAAAAAAGGGTGCTACATGTAGCACCACTTTCTGAAATGAGGGTAAAAACACCCACTAAATACGACCTTTAAAAAAACAATAATTTTGGAGGGTTCTCGTTAATCTGGTAACTTTGTTTTATAGGGTCAATTTTTTGTGATGTTATTGTTATTGATTGTCAAGGCAATGATTTCAAGCAAGTCATAGGTTTAACCACTCTGCAAAAAAGGGGTGCTACCGGTAGCACCATTTTTTGAAATGGGGGTAAAAATGGGACCTCTAAAAAACGAGAACTCTGAAGAGTTCTCATTAAGTTGGTAACTACAATTACTATGGGTACTCAACATTTGGTATTTGATTGTTCAATAAACATTGCATGCCCAGGTAGAATATATTACTTTTCCATCCTAATAAATTTTCATAGTTGTTTTTCAATACATACAAGGACATTGAACATGGTAAGAGATATCAAACATTTTCCATGGTGTTGTCTTGTTGTGGCTCAACACTGGATAGAGAGAGATTGCTAGGTAGAGTCATGGGCTCTCTTATGCTTCCACCTCCTAATGGTCAATTAAAAGAATGAGTTTATGAGTTGGATGTAGGGTTCACCCATGAGGCACCTTATAATGAGTTCTCTTCAATGTTGAGATGATAATGAGTTAAGTGATTCTTTGAAAAGACAATAATACCTTTGTCAAATTTATCATAGTAACTGGGCAATTGAAGATGAAGTGTTCCTTTGATTTTGGTTTACTATTTCACAGTGTACAAATAAGTAGATGTTTTGGAATATGGAAATCAGATTCCATGCAGAGGTATTGAGATGATACATGAAGTTATCCTAACATAAACATCAACCATAATGAAAACTATATATAAGTAGATGTTTTGGAATATGGAAATCAAATTCCATGCAGAGGTATTGAGATGATACATGAAGTTATACTAACATAAACATCAACCATAATGAAAACTATATATATGTAGGGTATTGATGCACCCACCCTTGATTTGGAGTTAGTTTTAAGAACAATGATGCATATTCATTGGCAATGGTTTCGTTGGTTTAGTCCTAGTTGTCTCTATTTAAGTCTTATATATTTCATCTTGGATTCCCCTATGGATATCCCTCTTAAACATGTGTTTAGTACTAATGAATAATGTGATAGTGGGAAATCGGTGAATGTTTAGTTTTACACTTTGTAGAAAGGATGTACATTTTCAATAGAAAGTACCTTATTTATCCCTATTAAGAGACCGCCATGGATGATTGTGGGGCCTTACAAGGTTTTTTTTTTTCCATTTGTTGTATCTACGATACATATTAGTCTATGGAGTGGCATTATTGTATAGAATATCGTTGAAATGTGCAAAGAAGGAACTCAAAACTCGACTAAAATAATTGTTTGTAGGGTTTTCCATTTGACACGTATGGTTTTGTACAACATGGAAACCACTTTATCAAGTTACTTAAACCCAACTAGTGCTTCAAAATCCAAGATCCCAAACTTCACACCCACAAAAAATTGTTGGTGACATTGAAGTGTGGAAGGGACTTGGTTTTTCCTCTGGGATTGGAGTTCTCAATATCACCTTTCAAGTTTATTGAGTGTTTCATGACCCTTGCAAATTTTCTCTTCTATTATAGGAGACATGTTCATGGGAGGGTCCATGAAGGACATGCAAAGGGATATGTAGGAGGGGGCCACCTCAACTAAGTTTCCTTTCTACACGAGGTTCATTGCTTGAGCTTCTTGCTTGGACGTATTCAAGGGCATTTCCTTTGTATTCCCTAGATTCACTTGTCGGCCAAGTGTCACAAAAATCACTCAAATTATCAAGATGTTGTTGCAAGGACACAACATTGTGTGCCATGAGTATGATGACATCAATGAACAACCATACGACCACGATTACATCGACAAGCACATTATTTTACCCTAGTCCAACAGAATTAGGAATAAGATGTTCCAACTCATCTATGTAGAGCCCAAATAGAATGGGGGAAAGTGGACCTTTGTGTTTGACACCAATACATTATGGACATGATTTGTGTATCATGTTAAATTATGAACTTGACCAACCATTATCTTATAGTGTACTCACAATGGTTGCCATATCGTCTAGATTTTGTAAGTCTCAAAGCCTTTGGATCAAAAGATGCCTTGTTATAGTGTTGAATTCATTTTGGAAGTCAACAAAGCAACAATACACTTTATGCTTATGTGTCTTAGCTTCTTTAATGATAGATTTAAGTGTTACAACATGTTAGTGAATTGTTCGATGATTTCATCTAAAATTTTGCTTCTCTTTTGCATAGACTTTCCTAGTTTCAACGCCTCTATAGATCAATCCCACTAGCACATTACCAAATAACTTGTCCAAGGTGTGCCTGGATATGATAATTTGGTAGTTGTTTGACACTAGTTGAATGAGGAATACAATATGAGATGTCCATGCAAGTGGAAATCCATGAAAGACCATCAAATTGAAAATATCATCAATCTCTATTATTAAGAGCATTGGGCATTAATGGTGGAAAAATTATGTTACATTTTCTATGTCATCTATGTCATCGTTTTTACATTTTTTAGTTTAAATATTGCTTACAACACCATTCATCTATGAAGAAATGCCTACCACACAAAATTTTCTCCATTGGAATTTGTACTTGATTTGGGGTATTGTAAAGTGAAGATGCATATGAAAACTAGGTGCGTGTAAGAGATTGCATGTGACATTTTCTTCGAAAGAAAGGAATGCCAAAAGGTCTTTGGTTTGAATATAAGTAAATGGATCATGAAGTTTGTTGTTCTCTTATGCAAATAGATCCTTAGGATGTAACATTACATTTTTGGGCACTTTTATTTCTAAAAGGATGATGGCGAATAATACAAGTGAAAAGCCAATGGAGGGATTTGAAACAATTGTCAAACTATGCATTATTGGGGCAACTACCATGTGGGGGTGTGGGAAGGGTTATGGGTTAAATATTGAAAGGTTTGGAGGACCGCTTGCGAGATGGCTTTGGATAAGAACTTAACCCTTTCAATAAGATTCTAAGAGGAGTGAATGCCATTGAGGTTCATGTCTTAGGTTTTCAATGTAAGCATCATTAAGGCCATGATCAAAGATAATCAAAGTGGAGATGGGTAGTGATTGTGAGTGCAAACATCTCTTTATGGGGGAGATTGGATTTTGAATGTAATAGGTTCATGATTTGCAAAGAATGCTAGCAGGTCTATGCAAAAGTTGGATATTGTACTCATCGTAGATAGTGTACATCCATTTATTAAAAATGTGCACTCTTAGTGTATTTTGCAGCTCATTCTCGTATAATTATTAAGGCTTCACAATGGACTTAGTGGCAGCCAAGGAAAGCTCCTATTTTACTGTGATTTGATAGATAACTTGTGATTGTTGTTTAATCTAGCACAATTTTAAGTCTTTTTTGGTTGCCAATATATTATAGGCATTTTGCAATTAATATAAAATAACATAAACATGGATATTGAGTTGCAATTTGGAGTTCCATGTGCACAAAAGGAGGGTTTTCCCCTCTCTTAAATCATCTAAATTTGATGTAAAGGGTTCCCTTGCTCTATCTTTATGCATAGTCTAAACAAGGTTGTGCATAACATAGTCCACTACGTCGTTCCCACAAGCGTGAGGGTGACAAGTAAAGGCACTAGACTTAGGGAAATGTGGAAGACCAGTTAGAACTATCAAGTTATGGGACTCACCAAGCCTAATAAGGTCTTTGTTATAGGATGTGATTGAAGGATCAACATGCATCTCATAAATGCTTAGTTCTACTCTTTTTAACTCATGTATTTTGAATGTGTTTAAATTGGTATTGTATAGTTGACATTACATACTTCTGGTATGGGATTGAAGTTGCCTAAAAGAATAACATCACCCATCATAAAGAACTTGAAGATAGACAGTGAATAAATGGAAATTCACCATCGCTTATTTTTGGATGAGTTGTATACGTTGGAGGGAAATCATAGATTACAATGTACAATATGGCATTGGGGGTCCTCTAACCACTGATAGCCATAAGAATTTATCACACATATATGAGCATTCCACTTGTTTCTTAGAGGCTATATCCTCTCGCACAAGGTAAACAACACACCTTAAGCCTTTAGAGCCATGACAAAGCTCTGTTTTAACAAAGATTTGTCTTATAAGTAGAGAAACATGTAAACCCATTGAAAGTGGGTGAAAGTTTTGTGTGTCTCTATGAAGAAAATGATGTCTTTATCTCAAACAATATCCTTTGAAGAAGTAGGGGAGAAGAAGAAAGACCCTACACAATGCCCTATTGAAATTGAGTGAAGGAATGAACTTTATTTCATGTGTCTCTCTTACAAAAATGATGTCATTATCTTGAATAATATATTTTGAATAATCAAAAGAGAAGAAAAGAAGATGAGCAATATACAACCTGCTACACAACATTCAATGTTGTGGTAGGTGGTATATACAATGTCAGATATACTCCAACATATATAGGAAGGTGATCCCACAGTGTATATACCACTCACCACAATATTAAATACTGCATAGCAAGCTGCTTATTGCTGGCTAGAAGAGAGAGCGTCCATGCACCATAAACAAACTGAAATGGACAAGGACAAAGCTCCACCCTATCGCATCAGGCTTATATTCCTTACGCATCGATGCATGCATTAACTTTATGCAACATACATGCATGAATGCATGCATGTATGTGACGCACTGTCACTATCAGCTAGTCTATTTAACAATATTTAATGAATAAATTAAATAATGCGTACGTAAAAGAGCACGCAGCACAGCACCACACACCGGGACAGACGGAGGCTTACTGGCCGGCACTGGCAGTGTGAGGGCAACTCATAGAAAGGTGCCAAGTGGAGCCAATAGTCTTCTATTGAAAAACAGTCAGTAATGAAAGGGACATCTGCGGGTGGCTGCCCTGCAGGATTGGCGGGCGCCAGGCCGGAGCTAGGGGCCTAGGGCCCGCCGCTTGGCCCATGGGACGTGCCGACACTGACGGCGCACTCCACCACATGTCACATCACCAATAGGGGAATCGGAAGAATATTCCATACGCTTAAATTTTACCTTTAGTTACCTGCGTAACTGCGTTTACGTGTGTAGTCAAGTAGCTGACGCAACGGTAGCAAAAGCGATTATGGTCAACAGAGTTTCGAGGACACGCGGCAATACTTTCTGGGAACATACTGAGTGATTTGAGAGGCATCGGCGGGCGGCGGCCGCCCTTTAATGTTGGACGTGGGTCCCGCCGCTGTCGGATTTATTCACGCGAATGTTTACATTTTACCTGTGGTTAAATCATTCTGTTCCCATTTTTACCTGGATGATGACCTGTAAATGGGGTCCACTGTCCCAGGATTCACTTAATTTGTTTTGAAAAGTGTGTGAATTGCCTTACACCACCACCTATCCCTTTATTGTTAGTGGAGAGGGAACTTCAATACTTGTTGTGGCTTCCACTCCCTAGTGGTGGAGTTGATAGGGATACTTGAATATTGAATGGACTTTCCATATGAAATTTCACCTAAATTTTCAAATTTCATGGTGTCCACATATTCATGAGAGAACATAATATGTAATAAACATGGTTTTAATGAAATTTCACCTTTCATTATGTGAGATATAATTTGTAATAAACATGGTTTTTAATGAATTTTCAAATAATTTTCAAATTTCATGGTGTCCACATATTCATGAAGAACATAATATGTAATAAACATGGTTTTAAGAAATGAGTAATTAGTTAGATGTAATAATTGAAATGATGATGATGATAGTGATAGTAGTGGTTGATGTTTATTGAAATCAGATTTAGTTTAATAAAACTTATGAAGATAAAGAATTATTTAGATTTCTTTAAAATTTCATTGAAGTGCTTAGCAAGCATTAAGAAAAATATTCCAAAATTACATAAATTAAAAATTAAGAAGATCAATATTATAACAAATATTTTGAAATTACAATCTAATAAATTATAATTTAAAAATAAATTAATTTTATAACAAATAATTTTTTTAATAATATCAATTTAATAAAAATTTATGAATAAAACAAATTCTAACCAGTAAAAAAAATTTGAAATTTGCTACCAAATTTCATAACTCATAATTTATGGTAAGTTTAAATGTTTATTTAAATAATAATATAAGTATAAATGTCAACCAATAAACTTCCATAAATATGACACCCAATAAAAAAAAAAAAATAGATGACAGTAAAACCTCATCCATACAAAGGGATTTAAGTAAAACCAGTATATATATATATATATATATTCATTCTTTGTTTATATATTTTCAAAATATTAATAATTTATATTTTTTAATTAATTATTTAAAAAATGAAATTTGAATATGTATGTTTTTACAATTGTGTATAGTTTTTTTGGAAGTAAACTGTGTAAAAAAGTTCTTTCCAACTTTATTCAAAAAGAAAATGATTTAACTTACAAATATATAATATTTTTAAGATGTATTTAAAAAACAACTTCTCAAATTCTTAGTGTCTATATCATGGAGCACATTGATGAGTTGTTGGTGGTGGAGATTATAGCATTGGAGGTCTTTGATCTACATTTAATATTTGAGAAAGATGCACTTATGTGCCACTTTAATGGATATTAGCTTATTATTTCAACTTTGTATTAGTGGATTCACTTAACTTGGACAAATAAGTGTGATATCTCTCTTTTCTCTCAAGGTTTTTTAATCTATTGATATCAAAAAGTGTTTGGGGATGGCCCCTGATTTTGGGGAAGTGCGAGACTTTTAATAACTCCTTGGTTCCCCATATTTAATCCTAACTCTAAGTGAGTCATTTTATTGCCATTTTAGGTTCGCCTTCCTAATTTTCCTTTATATTTTTAATATTTATTAGTTTTTTATGATATTGGGAATTCTTTAGGCACATACACAAAATCATACCTAAAGAGAGCTATAGTAGGATTATGCACATATGCTTGCATTTGTGTCGAGATAGATTTTAGTAAGGGTCTTCTGGACAAAATGATTCTCAAATGGAAAACTTTTAAACACACTCAATTTTTGGGTGATGAGAACATAGCATTCAGAGGTCAGATATGTCAACTTCAAGGACATCTACATGCAATGTGTCCTCATGCTCAAGTACATCCTTCCAAGAAAAAAGGGACCAAATCAAAAGAAAAAAGATGTAATCTTTTGGATAATGACAATGATAAGAATGATGTTACTCATCAACCACAAGTGTCAATTGGGGAATCCAATCCTTCTTCAAGGGATATGGATATTTGACTTTCTCCTCAAAGGAGATAGTTGTACTTGAAGCCTTTTGATCTAGGTGGATATCGGTGGCCACCCACCTTTTTCGACTGGCTCAAAACAATTTTCTGGCAATTTTGGCAATTTACTATTTTTAGCAGGTTTTAACTTCTAGGACCATTTTGAGGGCCTAAATGAAGGTTTTTCGAGATCGAGGTTCTCAATGATAGTCAAAGGCATGATTGAGACCCCAAAAGGAATCTTCTCGACGATACCTTTCCAATGAGCTATCATATGCCTAAAACGGAGATCGTATGCAAAAGTTACGACCCCAGGAAATTGATGTACTAACTTACCCAAACGGGGCCCACATGACTTTTGGCGCTTCATCTCCTAGGGTTATATTTTTTGATGTCTAGGGTTTTTGGCATTCCTGTTTATTGTAAAAAGGTCGTCAGATTCCCATTGTAATCATCTTCTTGTGAATGCGAGTAGCCGTCACATCTCTTCTCAGAGATAAGTTGCCACCATTCTAGCGAGTCTTTCACTCTGTATTTTTACAGTCTCTGTACATTTCTGTCATTAATAGAAATCGTTTATTACTGTATATCTGTGTTTATGGTTGCATCTTTGATACATTTCTGTTATATTATTGAATATCTGTGATATCTCTGTGCATTTCTTTATTATATCTCTGATCTCATTTCGTGCCAAAAATAATCTGGATCAGTGGTATCAGAGCAGGCTGCTCTTGAACATTTTTTCAGTGCATGTCCCCGACGAGGTCCGAGTATAGCAAGTTGGGTCTCGAGCTTGTCTCTCTTGAAGACAATCGCTCTCGCACACCCAAGAAACCCTCAATGGCGGAATAAAATAAAAACAACAGAGCGGGCGATCCTATCAATTTGTTGCTTGAGAAAGCTCTCACACGACAGAGGGATGAATTGATGGAGAATTTTGCCCACATCCTTAAACGCCCGTCGATAGCATCATGTGCATCTTCATCAAGCGACCACTTTGGAGGCACCTCACCTTTCAAGGTACAAGTTAATTTTGATATTCCTGTATTTGAAGGACAGATAGATGCAAAAGCCCTAGAAAAATGGTTAACTCTGCTAGAAGGTTATTTCTTTGTTCACAATTTTTCGGACAAAGAAAAGATCACCTTCGCACTCCTTAAAGCTCTCCCTCATGTCAAATATTGGTGGGAAACTTACTGGGAGAAAAGTTCCATAGAGGAGTCTGGAATATATGGGGTCGATCCCACTTGGGTTTTTTTTGTGGATGTGGTAAAGGAACAGTATTACCCTGTTGGCAACTATGAGGACCAATACATGAGATGGACCACACTGCGGCAAGAGAGGGGCCAAGCAGTTTCGGAGTTCACCAATACCTTTCATACCTTGCGCACCAAGCTGGGTATCAAAGACTCCGAGGGACATTTGGTTCTGAAATACCATGGGGCTCTACATAGATACATCCAAACTGAAATAGATTTTCTGGACATCTCATCACTCGGTGTTGCTTATCGATATGCTGTTAAAATTGAGCAGAAATTTAAGCACCAGAACAAACAAGAATTCAGGTATGCAAATCCACAACAACCAAAGTATGACAAAGACGGCCCTAATCTCCCGAAAACCATTCCAAGACACAGGAAAAGAAGG
>ML791417.1:231065-280631 GCA_009831015.1 Picea engelmannii
GGGCTAACTCGTGAGTAATCTTCCCTCCCAAGTTACTTTTCCGGCAGGTTCTTCGTCGACTCACTTTTAAATTTCTGGCCAATCCAGAACATTGATAGAATTTCTCAGCATTTGGGTTGGTTTAAAATGGGGAAAAACCCCTGGGTATAGTTATGAAATGCATGGAACTTTGATCCATGCGAAACTCAGACTACCCCTAAAAATCTGGCCGGATTCAGATCCATTTTTTGCCTGAAAAGCGGAACTCGGGAGGGAAGATTGCTCCCGAGTTAGCCTACTCTGCCAACAAAATTTGTGATGGTCACATGTTTTTCTACCCTTCAATTTACATTCATACAAATTAATAAAGTGTCAATTTTAAGTTGACAACTTAAGGACCGTGTAGATTGTAATTGTAATGACAACATGAATGCTAATGCTCGTGGTATTTTCACCTTCAATGTTGCAACAATAGTCTTTGGGTATTTTTTTCATGTCATTAATGGTTTTTCATTCTCTACCAATGGATTCAAAGCTTGTTAATGATGTTGTGCTTTGGTTTATGCCAAATGCAAGGCATTCTAGGCCATTGAAATTTTTTCATATTTTTTGGATAAAAAATAGGACATCAACAATTTTTTATATACTATATTTTTTTCTCTACTCATGGATTCAAAGTTTGTTATGATGTACATATGCCAAACAAGAGGCATTATGGACCATTGGAAAATTTTCATATTGTTTAGAAACCCACATAAATTATAAACTTTTTGTTTAAAAACAAAATTCAAAATATAAAAAGGGGCAAAATTATATTAATGTGGAGATCAGTAGGCAATAACTCTCCAATAAATCAATAACAACCAAACATATCATGTTAATGTGTCTCCAATAAAATAAAATGAAATAGAAAATAGTTCACATACAACCCAATAAATCAAATTTGAAAACAATCAAAGTATATAATAAGTCGACAATATATATGAACCCTATAATGCAAATATCTATCTCAACTATCTGCATCCCAAAGGGATGGAAATGCTTAAAACATCTAAAACTAAGAATCTTACATGACAATTTAATATTTAAAAATAAAAATCTTACCTAACAAAGTATTCAAAAAATATTTTGATTTCCAAAAATATTTTGATTTCCAAAAACATAAGAAGCCATTGATAATATTTTCTTTTTATAAAAATTAAATTGTAATTAGTTTTCCTTCTACTATAACTTTGTATGAGTTCATCTTTGCTCAATCTTTCCAACCGTAAATGACACACACTTTGTTTCCTATATTTTTTTTCATGTGGTAAAGTATAACAATGGGATACATATTTGAAGTTTAAGTAATCTCTTATTAATTTGATTTCCTAATGAGAAATTACTTACAAGAGAATAAGGGTTGGGTAAGTAGACAAGCTTAGTAAATGCAAACTCCTAAAAAGTATCTCAAAGATTCTGGTTTATAATTTAAGAATTTGTGTATTAAGATTTTTGTGGTAGGAATCATTTTTAGAGATCTTTGAATATCCACAATTGTTAGTCCCTGCCGAAGGTGTAGAGGGACTATAGCGATCGATAATTCGTTGACTTCATATTAGTTTGTCCTTTGACTAAAAATATTTGCATAATATCTATTATTGGAGCTAGGGAACTAAAAACATTGATTTCTATATAATAAAAAATACCATATATGTCATGCTCTGATTGGATAACAGATTGGAGGTCTTATTGCCAGCTTCGCTATTCCCAATGTTTGATATGCTAGCATATCCAAAGTTTTTTTATCATATACAGTCTTTCTGAGTTGTTATTTTTTTCTTGAAATGTTTGAATACCCAAAGTTTTGAAGATAGATAGTCATTTTTTTATAAGTTGACTTCATATTAGTTTGTCCTTTGAATAAATTGTTACTAGGGCTCTACTGTTCGAACTATTGTTACTAATTTTTTTTATTATTGTTATAAATTAATATAATAAATGTTTTCTTGGTACGTAAGAGACCTGCCACACTGCATTCTTTCTTAAATGTTTACAGAGTAGTTCTGACAGACTTAAATGTTTACCTAACAGGCTTCACAACCTTAAATGTTTACTTAGCAGGCCTGTTACAATACATTTTCTTCCCGTTTTTTTTTATATGCAATGTTCTCTGCAGTCAATGTGGGCAATATTATTCTTCAGCGACATTGTTGGTTCACTGGTTCATGCTTGCTTCTTGCATGTTCACTGATTTCTTATTTGCATGTTGTTGTTGTTCTTGTTTTCATGTTGGTCTTCTTGCATTTTGCACGCTTAGGGTTCTGCAACCGCGATTGGAACTTCCCTTCTGTCGTTCCCCATTAACGGGCAGGTTTGGGTGACATGTTTATTTTCGCTTGATATTTGCAGTTTGCAAGTGGGAAATTTGATTACTGGGGATGCCTGAGTCGAAATACTCTTGCAGAACATCTTTGTATGTGAGGAGAAAATACGATTTCCTTTTGTGATGCGCCACTGTTGCTGTGATGGAGGTAGGTTTTGTGTCGAACATTAGCCTTTGGACTGTCTTTCCAGCATTGAATTTTACCTGACAAGTCTCACAGTCTGAAATATTTGGTTAACAGATGTGTTACAATACATTTTCCTCTGAATAGTTTGATACAATCTTGTGTGCAATGAATTTGTCCAATATTGTTCTTCACCGACATTCCCGGTCGCCTGGTTGGTGCTTGCTTCTTTGTTCCCTGGATGCTACTTATTGTTGTTTGATTCAACTTTGCAGGGTTTGGGTCCTGCGGCTACAGTTGGGCCTTTTGGTTCTTCTTAACTGGGTTCTTATTTGTCGCTTACTCTTGTTTTCTTAAACTTTGCGATGTTGGGGTACTGCATCTGTAGTTGGATCTATTGTTACATTGTTTTGCAGCTGGCTCCCCAGGAAATACTATTAAGATAAAATAATATGCAAAATTTTGCAGTGGATGTAAATTACATCTCTTGTGGATTCAACCAGAGTTTGTCGGGCTCCAACTATATTTCATAGCTGACGATGTTTTTCCCATGGTTAATGTCTTCCTATGGCTTCATAGTTATGACAGTAAGTGTTGTTGTGTGAACGATAATGTTATTCTCTCCCTTTCATTTTCCTCTTGTAAACTTTCTCATTTTTTTCTTTTGTTCTTCCGCTCTATTATGCATTTCTAGTTCTATACTTTGCCACATTTCTATGGTCGCGGGTTCTCGGGGTGACCAATTGACAAATCACCATCTCCATATATATCTTCACATCACGAGTCCGGTTGGTCACCATTCGTTTTCATATTTATCCAATTTCTTCTAAACTTTCTCATTTTTCCCTTTTTTTTCTTACCCTCTATTATGCCTTTCTAGTTCTATACTTTGTCGAGTTTCTGTGCTCCTGGGTTCCCAGTGTGGCGAACTAACAAATCGTCATCTCCATCTATATATTCACATCACGAGTCTGACTGACCGACCGATGTTCGTTTACATACTTAGCTAATTTTATGAACTTGGGTTCGCGGATAGGTTCTATCGAACTATGGTAACTTGTGTTCGGGGTATACATCGTGTACCCATAACTTTTGTGCTCTACTATTCAACCCCGAACTCCTCAAAATTGCAACGCTGCCTCTACCTACGATGACTCTGTTTGTCCGACCTGCCTTTCCATACTTATTCAAGTCTTCAAAGTTTCGCGGGTTCACACGTTCCCGGGTTCAGAAAATTTTAAAATAATTTTGTCGCTCCCCTCCATCCCTGCCACCTTCTGCCCTTCCCAATGCACATTAATTATGCTTTTAAAAGTGATAAACGACCATATAGATTCAAAAATATTGGTTTTAATAAGTAGAAAGCTTGAGGACATCTCCCATTAAAATGCATAAACAAACGAATATGATGCAATCTGATAATTTGTTTTTCTTGCATTTTGAATTTGCAAAACAAATATTGGCTATTTTGGTTTTTTAAAGGCATCATCATAGTAACAGTGCAATATTGTACTACCACACTGCCATCCACGATTGTGTCATCCACAGAGGTCTTGACGTCATGTCCCTCTTTAATATTGTGCATATGTTACAGGTTGTCATATTTGAGAATCTGCTTGGATATGGGAATGTTAATACGTTCTATTAGTCACTATTCAGTGCACATATTAAAAAAGATTGGCTTTAATAAGAGAAAAGATTGAGGACATCTGCCATTAAGATGAATTAAACCAAAATCTACAGAAGATTATGCTGTCATCCTCCAGCGTTGATTTTAAATACTTATTCCCATTTATCTCTATCATCAAAGAGTTGGGATTTAGGGTGCCTTCATTGTAATGTTCCTGGTCATGGACATGTAAGACAACTTAGAGAATCCATTGAGGCCCAATTGAAAGACGAGAGAATGGTTTTATGTGACGTGAGCTTTGAGCCAAAAAAAAACTTTGTTAGCCAACAAAAACTCAAATATGGAAAAAAAAAAACAAGTATCTTCTTATTGGTGTTCTCCCTGTATTCGATGCTTTGGTTGGTTGAAAGGCATGTCTAGAGATTTGTTGTTGATCTTCTTTGTTTTCTTGCTGGGAGTTGGAAGGGATTTTTAGGTCATCTGAAAAATGCTCCTTCGTTGAAGTATATAGTTTCTTCCAACAACACAGATTTGGCAAGTGTATCAAATTCTGTAGAGCACACAAGAATTTATCTTCCGTTAGAGGAGTTGCACTTACCGTGGCTTGCAAAATGGTCTGTAATATTCAGAAATGATGCAAAATATTATTCCATTCGCGAATATACTCAGAAGGAAATTATAGATTTGGATCGTCGCGAGTAAGAGAAACTGTATGGGTGGTTAAAACGACATACTAAAATTACAGAGGTTTCTATTTCAAAGTTTGTTGAGCTACTTATGGGTGTGGTAACCGACTTGAAAGAAAGCCATATTCTTTGTCAAAGTTTGTTCACTGTCCTCTGGATGTAGTCACAGACTCCACATATAATCAACTATCTATCGCTACTGCACATTTTTTATTTTACTACTCCTATGCATATGATTGCATCTGGGTTGATGGGCTTGCCCCTATTTACACAAATATTCCTCTCCTACTTGAAGGTGGGTATATAACCAGGGAACGACGCTCTCAAAACTTTCTAATCCCTACATCGACATGTGTAGAAATTTCAATACAAATTATGTATTGCCTGGATTTTCCTGATCTAACAATTATATGCCACTGTTAAATACATAATCGCTTCTACTAAAATTATTGTGGAATTTAAAACACAATCGCCAATTGCAATATCAAAAAGAGAGATCAATCACACATAACACAAATGTTTTTACCGGGAAAGATTAAAGATAAAAACCCCACTATCATATATTATGTTTATATCATGGATCATGAAACAATCTCATACAAAACTCTAATCCAAGAGCTTTCAGTACAATATACAATCGTCTCACACTGTCATACAAAAATTGGCAAATTCATGTGCCAATTTACTGCCTCCAGACAACCTGCCTCCTCTGTGCAATCCCTGCTAATGGAAATCCCTGCAATGAATGAATGCCTCTTTCCTAGGTTGTGCACTCCTCATGGGCACATCCAATGTGTGTGTGATTGCATGAGTGCACTCACTCAAATCACAACTAATAGACAAACTATCCCTTTCACCTGTTATCTCAACTGGGTCTCCACTGGATCTGACATGCATGTAGTTAACAACAGTAAATCTTCAGTTGCATGTGAGATCACTGATTGTGAATTAATTAATAATTAATTCACTGATCTCTCATGAGTGTAAGTTCAGTTACAACTAGTACAACTGAGCTTAACTCACTTAACTGAGTTAAACTACTTCACAACTCACATAACTACACCTCCAACTTTGTTACAACTTTGAATCACTCAGTTACAACTAATTCGACTTGGATGTCCCACCAATCAACCTTTAAACTCGAATTTCCTATAGCTAACTGATTTTCCATTTCAGTTAATTATTTCAAGTGATTATGAGATAACAGATAAATATTTATTGTCCAATTTATTTAAGGGAAAAATAAATTAGACACACATTTCTTGTTGACTTTTCAACATGTAATTGGAAAACGTTAATGGGAAGGAATTCTAGATTATGGACTTTGCAACACTTTCTGAGGATTACTTTATACTACCACATTTTGCAAGAATTTTTGCGTGTTCCGGTAATGATTTGGTTTCTGAAAATCACCTTTTACTACCACCTTCATGTAATCATTTTATTTCATTCTTTAGAAGAGACCTTAATGTAGCGGTGTGTTTCCAGATCTGTTTCCACCTAATTTCAATCTTCCTTTTGTTTCCCTTGCTTTAGATAAGGAAAATGCATTTCTTCTGTTGCAGTTGATGTGATATTTGAAAAAACAAATGTTCAAACCATACAATTTCTTATTTTTTTAAATATAGAAGAATGTATTTTTTGAACAGACGGTTGTTCGAAAAGTTTTAGGCGTTATTTGGGATTCACGTCCTTCAAGGATGTTAATTAATCAAAAAATTAATATTGCTTGTGTCAATGCAATTGAGTCATCGTCCACTATGGCAATTCCATTAACACTGCAATGTCAAATAATAGATGTCTGACATGTAACTAATGTCAAGGTCATTATTGCACATGACACCCAACATCCACAGATTTATGGACTCAAAGTAACATTGTAGATTTCATGAGAAAGCAACACTAAAGTTGATGTTATTTGCAGGTCTGGCAATCCTGCAGTTTAAGTGCTTTGGAAATGACAACCCTGCTTGTTCACCGCATTGTCACACTGCAATCAGTAGCATTGTTCCCATTTCCACCGCCAATGTCAATGTTCGAAGCCGAAACTATCTGGAGCCTGGGGTCACCGCCTATGTGGATGCCTGCAGGTGAAACTACCTTGAACCTGGGATCACGACTTCTTACACTTGACATTAGTATTAGTAGTGATCAAAAGTTGATTGTGTGTCGAGTCTGTTACTACATCCAAAGGTTGCTCAACACTCTTTGACATAGAAACTGCTTGTCTATCAATTCTATTACAACTTTGGCATAAAACGTTCTATAATTTTAGAATGTTGATTCAAATGCGCATACAGTTTATCACGTTCGTTGGTATCCAATTTTATAATTTCCTTTTGAGTGTATTCGGGCATGGAGTAATATTTGGCGTCATTTCTGAACATTCCATGCCTTTTTGTGGGTCGCCATGTCTACCACCCCTACGACAAAAGATATATTCTAATGTGATCTGCAGCATTTGATACACTTGCCAGATCTGTGTTGCTGGAAGAAGCTATGTACTTCAAAAGAGGAACATTTTACAGCTGGCTTGGACATCCCTTCCAATTTACCGTAATAAAACAAAGAAGTTCAACATACAAATCTTTAGGAAGGATTTTCAACCAAACATATGATCGAATACAGGGAGAATAACAGTCACAACATACTTGATTTTTGTTTTGTCTCAACTTTTTTTGCCTAACATGATTTGTTTCCCCTAAAGTTGACGTCATATAAAACGACTCCCTCGACTTTGAATTGGGCCTGAATCGCATTTCTAAGTTGTCTCGGATGTCAATGATCAAGAACATTACAAGGAATGCACCTTAAACCCCAAGTTTTTGGTGACAGAGAGAAATTAACACTTAACAAAGTATGGAATGTTGAATAACCAGCCAATGCAGGCAGGCCATATCTAGAAGAGACGAGCTATTCAAAAATATGGGATAGATCTAGTTGGTAGCACCAATGAAGTCCAAGATCCGAAATTGATATTCAACTCGTTTTTTTTTACGAATCAAGCATTTGTTCGTCAAGAAGATTTTCCACAAGCTTCATTATTGTACATATTTTTTTTTGGTCGGTGGTAGGCTGAATCGCAGTCATTCTGGCAAATAATCTCAGCTGTATTTTGTAACCTATCTTATTTGAATATAGAATATTTGCGTTTTTTTTATGGTGTTTTCCAATCTCTTGTATTTCTTTTCATTTTATTTTGTACCTTTTTTGTGTGTGACGTTAAACATGGACGACAAGCTTTTCTTTCTGATGCCCAACACTTCGATTTAAATAAAGGCTACTCTATTCGTTCCTTACATTTTACATGGAAGAATAATTTTTCATAGGCCATACTTATGTGGCGCCCGCCCTATACTTAAAGAAAGAAATGGGAGGACCTGTCCTGCTTTCATTCTTCGGGTCCCGTAAATAGAATGAATTAATGACTATTACAACAAGGCAACTCAAGTGTTGGCGTCATGTTCCTGTTCAATATCTTGCATATATTGCAGCTTCTTCTATTTGATAATATTTGTGCATATACAAAAAAAAATTGTGTCATATATATATATTATTTTTTTTTCTTTTTTCTTTTTATTGCTTATTGTTTTCAACGAAATTTGCGAACCGAACACCATCCTACAAATTGGAAGATGATTTACATTTGAACCAGAAATAATCTGTTAATATATACTAACATGAATACTATTGGAATAAATATAAAAACTTTCTCTTGACCAAAACTTAGCCAATTATCTGGCCACCGGGTCCCAGGTTTGTGGTATCCAACACCTATGTGCCTTGTTCCATCATATACATCTTACAACCAAAGAAATTTTGTAATCTGCAATTTATGCTTTTACTAGTGAGAACTCACTAGGGGTTCGAAAAGATTGGCATTAATAAAGGAACAATAGATTTTCTTCTGTGAGATACTTAGCCCTTTTCCCCTTTTCTTCTTCCCGTCTATTATCGTTTTCTGGTTATATACTTAGTCACCTTTCTATAATCGCGGGTTCCAGGGTTGGCGGGCTGACATATCTTCATCTCCATCTATATCTTCACATGACGAATCCGACCGACCGATGTTCCTTTCCATACTTAGCCAATTTTATTGCCATGGTTGTTGGGTTGGCACTTTCGAACTCTGGTGCTTCTTGTTCTGTTATATACATCTTGCACTCAAAAATTCAGTGATTTCAACGAAATTTGTGAACCGAACAACATCCTACAAATTGGGAGATGATTTACATTTGAACCAAAAATAATCTATTAATATATATTAATATGAATATTATTGGAATAAATATAAAAAAATTTGCTTGGCCAATACTTAGTTAATTATCTGGCCACCAGGTCCCGAGTTTGTGGTATCCAACACTTATGTCCCTTGTTCCGTCATATACATCTTGCAGCCAAAGAACTTCTGTGATCTGCAATTTATGCTTTTACTAGTGAGAACTCACCAGGGGTTCGAAAAGATTGGCATTAATAAACAAACAATAGATTTTCTACTGTGAGATACTTAGCCCTTTTCCCCTTTTCTTCTTCCCATCCATTATTGTTTTCTGGTTATATACTTAGTCACCTTTCTATGATTGCAGGTTCAAGGGTTGGCGGGATGAAATATCTTCATCTCCATGTATATCCTCACATGACAAATCCGACCGACCGTTGTTCCTTTCCATACTTAGCCAATTTTATGGCCACAGTTGGCGGGTTGGCGCTTACGAACTCGGTTGCTTCTTGTTCCATGATATACATCCTGCACTCAAAAATTTTGTGATCTACAATTCCACCGCGGACTCCTCAAACTCACAAACTTCATTCTACAAGGGTTCACAAATGTCTCAAAGTATCTGTCACTGCCTTCCATCCCCACCAACTTCGCGTCCTTCCTAATATACATTAACTATTCTCTTTCTAGTGACAACTGAAGACATTGGTACGAAAGAATTGGCACCCGGACCTCCGCCATATACAACTTGACTACCGGACTCTAACATCGTCCCCTCTTCTGTGTTACACATTATGCATTCAAATGTTCCGAGCGATACAATTTGACCGTCGGGGCCTCACGTCTTCTGGGGAGACCTTGTCACCCTATTTTGGATCCTCGCGTTGGCGGGTTCACGAAATCTCCAATTCCTAGTCACTTTTTCCTGTTCCACCCATCCTTGTACCTCTTTCCAAATATGCAACACCAAAGGTTTAATACTAAAAATCCATCATGCAACAACTGTAAAGATCGTCATTAATAAGAAAAAGTCTCGAGGACTAACGATCCCTACAAAACTTGTCCCTCTTTTCTCCCCCTCTATTATCCCTTTGTGGTTCTATATTTAGTCGCATATATATGATCACAACCTCTTGGATTCGCAGATTGGCAGCTCTTTATCTATATCTTGACACCATGAGCCCAACCGATCACGGTCGCTTTCAATACTTAGCCAATTATCTGGCCACTGGGTCCTGGGTTTGCGATATCCAACACTTATGTCCCATGTTCCGTCATATATATCTTGCACCCAAAGAACTTGCGTGATCTACAATTTATGATTTTACTAGTGAGAACTCACCAGGGGTTCGAAAAGATTGGAATTAATAAATGAACAATAGTTGTTCTTCTGTGAGATACTTAGCCCTTTTTCCCTTTTCTTCTTCCCGTGTATTTTCGATTTTTGGTTATATACTTAGTCACCTTTCCATGATCACGGGTTCCAGCGTTGGCGGGTTGACATATCTTCATCTCCATCTATATCCTCACATGATGAATCCGACCGACCATTGTTCCTTTCCATACTTAGCCAATTTTATGGCCGCAGTTGTCAGGTTGGCGCTTTTGAACTCTGTTGCTTCTTGTTCCATGATATACATATTGCACTCAAAACTTCTGTGATCTACAATTCCACTGTGGACTCCTTATCCCTTTTTCCCTTTTCTTTTTCCCGTGTATTATCACTTTCTGGTTATATACTTAGTTTCCTTTCTATGATCGTGGGTTCCAGCGTTGGTGGGCTGACATATATTCATCTCCATCTATATCCTCACATGATGAACCTGACTGATCGTTGTTCCTTTTCATACTTAGCCAATTTTATGGTTGCGGTTGTCGGGTTGGCGCTTTTGAACTCTGTTGCTTCTTGTTCCGTGATATACATCTTGCACTCAAAGCTTTCGTGATCTACAATTCCACTGTAGAACCCTCGAACTTGAAAGCTTCACTCTACCACACTTCACAAATGTTTCAAAGTATCTGTCACTTCCTTCCATCCCCACTAACTTCCTGTCCTTCCTAATATACATTAATTATGCTTACTAGTGAAAACTGAACACAGTGGTATGAAACAATTGGCACCCGGTCCTCCACCATATACAAATTAACTACCGAATTCTCACATCGTCCCCTCTTCCATGTTACAGATTATGCATTCAAATGTTCTGAGCGATACGATTTGACCGTTGGGGCCTCACGTCTTCTTGAGAGACCTTGTCACCCTATTTTGGATCCTCGTGTTGGCAAGTTCACGAAATCTCCAATTCCTAGTCATTGTTTCCTGTTCCGACCATCCTCGTACTTATTTCCAAATATTAAACATCAAAGGTTTAATACTAAAACACCATCATGCAACAACTGTAAGGATCATCATTAATAAGCAAAAGTCTCGAGGACTAATCATCCCTACAAAACTTGTCCAGAAACATGCAAAGAATATCTTGCTAGGTAATGGAAAAGCTATTACAAATCTCAATATATTAGCGAAAACAAGTCTGGGCCAGTGTTTCCCTATTCCATACTTGTACAATTTTTCGATTGCAGGTTCCCAGATTGACAACCTCAAAATTGTGTTTGGAATATTCAGCAACTTGCAAACAATGCCCGGAATTTCGCGATATACAATTTGTCTGCTGGAATGCCCTGTCACGAGCCCAGTCGTCCATCGTTCCTTTCAATACTTAGCCCCAAGTTGGTTGTATCTCCATGACATTGTACATTTACTATGTATAGAGTCCTCCCTTCCGTTTCCTTGTTTCATACTTAGACACTTTTTCAATTGCGGGTTACCAGACTGGCAGGCTCAGGATTGTGTTTCCAATGTTCCATGACTAGAAAACAGTACCCGAAGTTCCACGATATACAGTTTGTCTGCAGGAATGCATCATCATGCCCTCTTCCATGTTACACGTTCTGCGGTCAAGACTCCCGAGAGATACAATTTGACCCTCGGGCCCTCACCTCTGTTGGTTGTATCTTTTAGCCCTATTTCGAAGCGTCACCAACTGCTTTTGATAATTAGCCCTTCCTTACTTGTTGTTCCCTGTCCCCACCACCTTCCTACTTCTCTCTGTAAATGCAATTGGCAAGCTTTAATTCTAGCACTTCATTGTCCATGAACCTTAAACATGTCATTAATGACCGAAAGGGTCTGCCATATACAAATTGACTGCTAGACTCCCATATCATCCCCTCTTCTTTGGTACACATTTTGCATTCAAGTTCTGAGACATACAATTTGACCCTCGAGAAATCACGTCTCGCCCGACGACTTTCCATACTTTCCCATTTCATGGAATCTCTTTTGCGGTTCCTCGGGTTAGCGGGTTCATGGAATCTCCAATTCTTAGGCATTGTTTACTGTGCTCAAACAATGTTTAATGTTAATAGTTCATCCTGAAACAACCGTACAGACTGCCATTAAAAATCAAAATCGTTGACGAGACAGTGAAATTTAATTAAAGCTCGACTCCTCGAATTTAAATTAATTTATCTTCTCTTATTTTCTCTTTTCTGCCCAGAGACATGCAAAAAAGATCTTTCCACACAATGGGATATATATTACAAGTTTCAATATATTAGCGAAAACGAATCCGCCCAGCCGTTTCTCTATTCCATAATTGAGCCAAATTTTCGATTGCGGGTTCCCTGATAGGCGGGCTCATGTTTGCACCTCCATTGTTCTATGTCCTACAAACATCACCCAGAATTCCGCGATATACAAATTTCCCTCTGGACAGTCTTGTCATGACCTCTTCGGTGTTATGTGTATTGCACTCAAAAATTTCTAAGACATACAATTTGACCCTCGTGCCCTCACCTCCAATAGTTCTACCTTGTAACCCTATTTTGAAGCCCTCCCGACCACTTTCGATAATTAGACACTCCTTAACTGCTCTTTCCTGTCCCCTCGACCTTCGTACTTCTTTCTTAATATGCAATTAGTAACCTTTCATGCTAACAACTCACCACGCAGGAACCGTCAACATTGTCATTAATGAACAAAACACTCAAGGAGATCTCCCATTAATACACATTAAACCAAGATCTGTAGAGAGTTATATTGTCCCTTCCGATTTTTCATCTCAAACACGGGTCGTCGCATTGGCCCGTTCAAGAAATCTCCAATGTTTAATCACTCATTTCCATATCTGCCATGTTCGCACTTCTATGTGTGCAATTACTAGTCTTTAATGTTAACAACGCATCATGCAACAACCGTCGAAATTGTCATTAATGAGCGAAAGTCTCAAGGAGATCTCCCATTCACATGCATTGGACCAAGATTTGTGCAATGTTTTATTATCCCTTGCAACTCTTCATTTCAATCATCGTCTGGAGAAAACAAACATTCTTGTAAACTTATGGTAACAGGTCGACAACAGTTTTGTGGAGATACCGTGAATATCTTCGAAAGTCAGGACTAGAACTTCCAGTGGTCCAGGGCATACTCTTGCTTTTCATCCCGTTCCTCCTAGAAAGAAGTGACTTGGACCTTTGGAATCGCTCATGTAGGATGTGTCCCTGAGGTTTTTGACTATAAAGAGGTGGTCTCTTGGTGCGTCGAAAAATATTTTTCAAGCTAAAGAATTATTCCACTGTGCGACCATTCTCATGTTTCTTTGTCACCTCAGGTCTTCCACAAGATGTTAAGATTTCCAGACCCAACATTGACCTTCATAGGATAAGACTGCAAGCAGTTCCTAGAAAAACATGATAATGGGTTGGACATCTTTGCCGAGTTCCTTGAAGATCCGACAACATTTCGTGAAGATATCACAAAGTTGTAGGTAAGTTCCTTTAGAAATCCATTCTAGGAAATTGCTTGGTTGTTTACAAGAATAACGGGACAAGAATCCACGACAAGCATTTCCTGTATAGTTATTTATATTTTGTACTTCACAGTCAAGGAAAAATTCATTTTCGATTGGGGGAAGCTAATTTCCATTGAAATCTGTTCCCAGTTGTCACGATTCAAAGAATCGAATAATTTTTATGTGTCATCCTACTTGATTTTCGCAATAGTGCATTGTTGTCTGTTTCCAAAACTGTCTCTTTCCAAGAAAATAAACTGTGAATTCAACCCAGTAACATTCTGGTACTAGGCCCTGTGGAGGCACAAGGCCTCCCATTGTTTTTATGAATTTTTTAATGAATATGTCTTAGTTTTCAAAGATTTATTGTTAGGGAAGGATGCTCCCTGGATGTCTGGCCAGGAAACCAAGTTTTTGAATAGGAAGGGGACACTTGAACAAAAGGAAAATCACAATGTACTAATGGTATTTGGCTCCAAGGAAAATCCTGCTTTCCTTCCATGCCACATCACAGACAAGATGTTTGTTACAAAAATAGCAAGGCAATACAACCACTGGTTACATTTTTTCCATGACAAGAAAAAAAAAACAGTTCATTCCTCTGCCCTAGAAAGTCGAGGACTTCATGTGCAGGAACGTCAACAAGATTGACGAATTCGCGGGCCATTTCAAGAACTTGAACCTAACATATGCTGAAAGGCTAAAAGGGTTCGACCCTAATGAGATTTTTCGAGAACATTTACTAGCAGTTAGATTTAGCATCTCTTTTATCCATAGACGCCTGACCGAAGACAGAGACAGTGACGACAACACTCATGCTTCGGGTGATTGTGACATAGAGACATTGCAAAGCGCGATTGAATTGTACAGACAATAGGGAAAATTATCTGGTAACAAGAGTGTCCAATCCCCCATCATCACTCCCAAGAGAACGACATCACAGAGCATCGCTTCAACGGTCCACCCCAGTAAGAAAGAAACCCATAAATATTCAAACAAAGGAGGAGATAAGAACCCTCCTCGCACAAAAATTGATAGTTCTCACAAAGTTCCCCTGACGAAGAAGAGAAAAAACATTGTAGGGAAGGCAGACGAACCCGAAATTGAAAGTGAGCATATGCAACTTGAAATTGAAATTGAGCACATGCACAAAGTTGGCCCATATGCATACGTGATGCACCATAGTTCCGCAATGGAAATAGCTGAGACCAATATTTTTTACGAAGATGAATCCTTCGTATTCCAAAGCATTGTTTTTTACATCCAATCTAAAAATATAGTCATTGAAAAGAGAGATGTAACAAATAAGAAAGGAAAATCTCATACAGAGATTAACTTTAGGAAAATGTGGTCATCCCAAATCTCCCTATTTCACCGTGTAACCGGTGATTCTATTGATGATTCCATTGGGGGAATTGAAACAGAGAATTCCAGACTGAAGGACCGCGTCAAGGAATTTGAGGAAGCTTTCATTGTTACCCCAGATTTTGTCAGTCCTTTAGCAAAACCCATGCCTTCTACCCCTGCAAAAAAGTTAAAAGGATCCTCCAGCCTCCTCGCATCGTGTAGAGCCCTTGTAGAGAATAACATCAAGAAAAGAATGTAGCTAGTTACTGAAGCTTGGGAAACATCACAAAATATAGCTTCCTTTTGAAACAGGGAAAATGATTTGCATGAACATTTGCAAACAAATTTAAAAAATGATCAACATTTCTATGAACAAATGCTAACCCCTTTTGCCAACCATGCCATCAACAACTCGGATCTGAAAAGAAGACAAGCGGATATCCCCTCCCCAAAGCGGATCAAACAATTAAAAGCATGCTGGCAAAAGAAAGTTAAGAACCTGCAACTCATTGTCGAATCATGTGAACAAGCCATATCATAAAAAGAAGAATTATTTAGAAACCTGACCAAAATAGACTTAGCCGGAAGTACCAACGAGGTTCAAGACCCAAACTTAGTCCTCAAATCCTTGTCAATGACCAAAGAAACCTTCGATGAACAAATTGATATTTTAAAGGGGTTGTCTTTAGAAATTTTTTACGACATCCTTGAATATCGTGTAGATGAGCTCGAGAAATGGCTACTAGACTATGCAACACACAATGAAGAAATTGAGTAGGCTCTGCATAGTATTTCTATGGATCTAAGGAAATTAGAAAATGCGCTTTTCGACATAGAAATCTAGGATGAAATCAACGTGGCCCCCATGAGAAGCTACATTGAAGAATGGTTCCAACGGAAAATGGACAACCTCACGGAGGAAGGGTAACAACCGGTTGGCACGATTCCAGCTACCGTTGATGACAACAACAAAAATTCATCGGCTTCATAGTAAGTCTATATTGATTCCATCTTGTTTTCTTTATCAATCTAGTTATTCTACCTCTTTAAATACAAATCCCGAACCAAAGTCTCATAACTTCCAATTTCTTCTTTCTAGGTCTTCCTCTCTACCGTCGCACACTTCTTATTTCTACAGTCTTATTTCTTGTACTTATTTATTTTTATGGTCCGCGAGAGCCCCAATCCCAGTCTATATGACAAACGCATTTAAATTTCCAGAAATATGTAACAAACATTATTAATTTTTGATAAATTTCAAAGAAAACTATGTTGGATGTCATGAAATTGTGTTTATTATATTTGAATGTTTAATGTGTGTGTTTCCTAGTCCTTTTTTCCGGGAACCTTTGTTGCAAGAAATTATTAATATTTGATAAATTTCAAAGAAAAATAATTCGGAAATGTTATTTTTTTTTTCCTTCAACTATGATGGATGTCAGGAAATTGTGCCTATTATATTTGAATCCAGTGGCATGTTGTGACAAATTCATCCTCTGCATGGATACCACATGTACTTCAACATGCATTTATTCCCATTCCAACTTGACAGGGACTATGCTGCCACACAACACTTGTTTTTTTTTTGTTTACATTTCAAATCCATAACAAAATTATATTCGGAAGTGAGATATCTTTGGCTTGATATTCTAATATTAATAGAATAAGGATAGACCATTTTATTGATATTGGGTATAATGACTTCGTTGTCATTCAATACACTATTCATATTATATATTGGGACCCTATTTAGAGATTTATATTCCTTATTTTTTAAATTTAAACTTTTCTTTGTTTTTGCTTGGAGAGTATTTTGTCATTAAATTAAAATTTGATATTGTACATTTTAAAATACTATATATTAATATAGTATTAAATAAAAATCAACTTTAGGAAGTATGGAGAAAATAATTAAAGGGATTTTTACAAGGAGCCAATGATAAGGAGGTTGTTGTATAACCCCAAAAAATTAGGGTTTAGAAAATTTTAGTGCATGTGAGAGTTAGTGTTTCCCTATCAAAAACCAATCCTAAAATATCCCTTCAAAATAGATAACAATGTTCAAACTGAATGGAAAATTTGGCATAGAGCATGCATGTTAGTATTTGAAACTTGATTATTATATTTTTTCTCAAAGAAAACATATTGATTTCTATTCAAAGATTGAATGAGAATTACATTTCTCATGTGCATACTACACTTAAAAATTTAAAGTTTCATATTTAATGTACATTTCATTTGAGGAACTTCAAAAAATAATCCTTAATCCTACATTTTTTCTCTTCTTTTTAACCTTAAGCCACCCACCCAAAGAAGGTTCCATAATGACAAACTATAAGTCAAAATTTGAATTATCAAGATATGTACGGATTACTAATTCTTTATAAGATCAAAGGTGTCATATTCATGAAGTTGCTTCATTATTCTTGGTGGGGTGTCATGGATGACTACCACCTACTATGTATTCTTGTTGTCTTCTATACCCTCTAAAGGAGGACTTGAGTCCTCATCCTGCACTTCTGGACAAGGATGTTTATGCTACACTAAAAAAGTAGTTTGTTTATTCTCAACATTCTGATCATCTTCAACCTCTATGTACAGTTGCTCATAGGATTGCCATCTTTTTTGTTTTGTTTTATATCCTTTATTCCTTTTAGAATGAGTGAAATCTTGGGAAAAAGAATCTTGAAGATGTCTTCTTTGTTGGAAAATATAATACTAGAATGTTGTATTCTCTTAACCCAAAACCTAAGTCCAACAAAAAGTTATCCTTTGAAGTATCAACTTGTATGGGAGACATTAGCTAAGGTCATTATCAACACATATGTGAGCATATGTAAATAAACCCAATTTTATCCTATTAAGATTTGTTTTTAAGTATCTACCCAAATTATTCCTAGTATATTCAAATATTAAGAGATTCCAAAAGTGTAGGGGAAAATTCAAGAGACGAACCCAAACAAGCATTTTGGTAGCAATCATTGATGGGAAGGAGGGTCCATCATTTTTGTGAGGGTTTTTTAACATTTCCCCTATCCTTTCAGTCTCCCTTCTTGATATTTCACTGGTACTTGACCTAATTACAAAGGGTTGAGAGGACATCAAGAGGGATTACGTTGATCCTCTTTGTGAGCAACATGAATACCCTATGTTCTCTTGTTACAAGGTTGCAAGTCAAACATTTGAATAAATGCATATAATAATAGTGTTTGAAGAAAGTTTTGTTTGAAAAGTGTTTGAAAAAATGCCTAATACTAATAATGTTGTTGGGGTAGGACTTAAATATTGAGGGTTTACTATTAAATCACATTTTCATATCATGGTTAAGTCTCTCATGCAAAAAACTTCAATTTTGTTGGTGAACTCCTTCAATTTTGTGGTAGATATAAAGCACACACTAGTTTTATGCAAGGGATCCCCATGGAACAATAATGTCTTATTTTTGTAGGTAAACAACTTGTTTACCATTATATGTTGTCTCACTAGAACATATGCAAATACTCAACTCTCATTTGGTTTTTTCACCTGCGTGGTGGGAAATGGAGCATCTTCATCCTCAAAACCTATTTCATTTAAGGGCGCAGTTAGAAATAAACCCTCTACATCAGTTGTCTTGAACTCTTCTCCACCTAGTGCATATATGATGTAGAAGTAGTGTCATAGGTAGTGATTTATGAATCATATGTCACAAACCTCATCTCATTTTATTAATCATTTGTGGCAATATGTAGATTCAATGGTGTTACATGTACCAATGGATTTACTTGACATGGACAAAGCATTGTGAGGTATATATGTTCTTTAAAGGTTTCTTTATTGTATAGTTTTCTAAACTTGATCATTGTTACACCAATCATTTCAAAGGCTAGACCCCCCCCCACCCCCCAACACTTATACACCCCATACTACACGAGTGAATCATGCATGTTCATCGTACATAGCTTGAGAGTTGCACATATAAATTTGAAAAGAGTAATATATGTGTATGTGCATGTTCACATCGGAGCTATTTAAATCTTTGCCTCTCATATCTCAAGTTTTAGGTTTATTATTGACTCAATGAAAAGCACGCTTCATTATATTGTGGGAGGTCAGGGTTCAATCTTCTCAAAGAGATCCTAGTAAAATATGAATCGCTTGAGTTAATTATAAATAGTAAAATACCAATTTTTTACTCTTTAACCAACATAAATCTATCTTAATCCTAGATCTATTAAGTGCGGAGATGGATAAAATCCCTTTGAGATGCAAATCTGTTTTATAGTGAAAAACTTGAGGAGGTTTGCACCTCGAGGGATTTGATCCCTCCTAATACTTGATATATATAGGGTTAAGATAGATTTATGCTAGTGTGTGTATAATCAAATTTTATTTTTTCTACTTTTTTTTTTTTATATCTAGGTAAGCCTTATGGATGGGATAAATGTAACAATCTCTTCCATACTACATTATAAAACACATTTCTCAACACAATAAGTGGATAGGATGGTAGTATATAGATTAAAAATTCGACTCTCTACGAGAGTAGTAATAGAAATTATATGGTGGTAATTAGAAATAAAAGTAAAATTCCTTTTGCTTTGGGAAAAAATCTTGAGTGGACTACTTATATTCAATATAATTGAATGAGTAATACTTTTCAACAAAATTTAAAGCACAATGAATGACTAGGTAAGATAGTTATGAGAGGTAACAATTATGAGTTTAGAACTTGTGAGTGGCAATTGGAAATTTGGGTAAATTATTACATAGAGAGAAGTGAAGTTCATTTAATGGATATTGTAGATGAGATGTGTAACTTAGTGTTTATGATTTGAAATTGAAAAAGATAAAATACAAAGTATATATTTAGTCTTAAGGATTAGTTTAATTGGTTAAATTGATATGTTATTAGTCCCTGCTGAAGGTGTAGAGGGACTATAACGATCGATAATTCGTTGACTTCATATTAGTTTGTGCTTTGACTAAAAATATTTGCACAATATCTATTGTTGGAACTAGGGAACTAAAAACATTGATTTTTATATAATAATAAAAAAATACCATATATGTCATGATCTAATTGGATAATAGATTGGAGGTCTTATTGCCAGCTTCGCTATTCCCAATGTTTGATATGTTAACATATCCAAATTTTTTGATCATATAAGGTCTTTCTGAGTTTTTATTTTTTTCTTGAAAGGYTTGGATATCCAAAGTTTTGAAGATAGAGAGTCAGTTTTTTATTAGTTGACTTCATATTAGTTTGTCCTTTGAATATATTTATTTTTTACATAGCCTCTATTGTTCGAACTATTGTTACTATTTTTTTTTATCATTATAAAATAATATAATAAATGTTTTTTCGTACGTAAGATACCTGCCACACTGCATTCTTTCTTAAATGTTTACAGAGAAGTTGTGACAGACTTAAATGTTTACCTAATAGGCCTCACAACCTTAAATGTTTACTTAACAGGCCTATTACAATACATTTTCTTTCGGTTTTTTTTTATATGCAATGTTCTCTGCAGTGAATATGGGCAATATTGTTCTTCAACGAAATTGCTAGTTCATTGGTTCATGCTTGCTTCTTGCTTGTTCTCTGATTTCTTATTTGCGTGTTCATGTTGTTCTTGTTTGCCTGTTTGTCTTGTTGCAGTTTGCACGCTTGGGATTCTACAACCGCGATTGGAACTGCCCTTATGTCATTCCCCATTGACGGGCGGGTTTGGGTGTCATGTTTAGCTTTGCTTGCTATTTGCAGTTTGTAGGTGGGAAATTTGACTACTGGGGATGCCTGAGTCGAAATCCTCTTGCAGAACATCTTTGTATGTGAGGAGAAAATACGATTTTGTTTTCCTATGCGTCATTGTGGCTGTGTTGGAGGTAGGTTTTGTGTCGAACATTGGCCTTCTGTCATTCCCCATTGACGAGAGGATTTGGGTGTCGTGTTTAGCTTCACTAACTATTTGCAGTTTGCAGGTGGGAAATTTGACTGTTTGGGATGCCTGATTCGAAATCCTCTTGCAGAACATCTTTGTATGTGAGGAGAAAATACAATTTCCTTTTCCTATGCGTCACTGTGACTATGATGGAGGAGGTTTCTGTGTCGAACATTGGCAATCAGGAACAAGACAAAGAAAAAATTACAGTCCTGCTTCTCTGGTCGTAGTAATCACATAGAAAGATGGATTGCAAGAGCATTTTGATCGCTCCCAGTATTGAAAAATACTTGTCGTGAAAACTGCACCTTTCTTAATTGCTAGCACAGTGGCAGGCCTTTGGATGGTCCTGGAATCTTTGAATGTTTATCTGACAGGTCTCACAACCTGAAATATTTGGTTAATAGATGTGTTACAATACATTTTCCTCTGCTTTTTTTGATACAATCTTTTGTGTAGTGTATTTGGGCAATATTGTTCTTCACCGACATTCCTGGTCGGTTGGGTGGTGCTTGCTTCTTGGTTCGTTGGATGTTGCTTAGTGTTGTTTGATTAAGCTTTGCAGGGTTGAGGTCCTGTGGCTGCAGTTGGGCCTTTTGTAGTTGGATCTGTTGTTACGTGGTTTTACAGTTGGCTCCCTAGAAAATACTATTAAGATAAAATGATATGAAAATTTTTGCAGTGGATGTAAACAACATCTCTTATGGCTTGAACCAGAGTTTGTCGGGCTCCAACTATATTTCATAGTTGACAATGTTTTTCCCATAGTTAATTTCTTTCTATGATTCCATAGTTATGATACTAAGTGTTGTTGTGTGAGCGATAAATTTCTTCTCTCCCTTTCTTTTTCCTCTTGTAAGCTTGTCTGTTTTTCCCTTTTGTTCTTCCCCTCTATTATGTGTTTCGGGTTCTATACTTTGTCACGTTTATGTGGTCAGGGGTTCCTGGGGTGGCCAATTGAAAAATCTTCATCTCCATATATATCTTTGCATCACGAGTCTGATCAACCATCGTTCTTTTGCATACTTAGCCAATTTCTTCTAAACTTGTCTGTTTTTCCCTTTTGTTCTTACCCTCTATTATGTGTTTCTGGTTCTATACTTTTGTCACGTTTATGTGATCGCGGGTTCCCGGTGCGGCGAACTGAAAAATCGTCATCTCCATCTATATATTCACATCATGAGTTCGATCGATCGTCATTTGTTTGCATACTTATCCAATTTTATGAACACGGGTTCACGGATAGGTGTTATCGAACTCTGGTCACCCGTGTTCGGGCTATACATCTTGCACCCAAAACTTTCGTTCTCTGCGATTCGGCCCCAGACTCCTCAAACTCACAAGCCTGCCTCTACCTACGATGACTTCATCTGTCTAACTTTCCTTTCCATACTTAGTCGAGTCTTCAAAGTTTCGCGGGTTCACACACTCTCGTGTTCAGAAAAATTAAAATAATTTTTCGCTCCCCTCCATCCCCGATACCTTACGCCCTTCCCAATGCACATTAATTATGATTTTAGTAGTGACAACTGACCAAACAGGCTCAAAAATATTGGCTTTAATAAGTGGAAATCTCGAGGACATCTCCCATTAAAATGCATAAGCAGGGGAATATTATGGGATCTGATAAAAAAAATGCGTTCATTTTGAATTTGAAAAAAGTGTTGGCTATTTTAGTTTTTTAAAGGCATCATCACCATAATAGTGAAATATTATACCACCACGCTGCCATCCACAAACGCGTCATCCACAGAGGTCTTGACACCATGCCCCTCTTTAACATTGTGCATATGTTACAGGTTGTCATATTTGAGAATATGCTTGCATATGGGAATGTTAACTCGTGCTATTGGTGACTATTCAGCACACATATTCGAAAATATTTGCATTAAAAAGCGTAAATATCGAGGGCATCTTCCATTAAAATGAATTAATCCAAAATCTACGGAAGATTGTACTATCATCCTCCAGCCTTGATTTTAAATACTTATTCCCATTTCTCTCTATCATTGAAGAGTTGGGCTTTAAGGTGCCTTCGTTGTAATGTTCCTGGTCATGGACATGTGAGACAACTTAGAGATGCCATTCAGGCCCAATTGAAAGTCAGGGGAATGGTTTTATGTGTCGCCAGCTTTGAGCGAAAAAAAACTATGTTAGCCAACATAAACTCAGACAAAAAGAATCAAAAAAATCAAGTGTCTTGTGATTGGTGTTGTCCCTGTATTCGATGCTTTGTATGGTTGAAAGGTCTGCTTGAAGATTTTTGTGTTGATATTCTTTTTTTTCTTGCTGGGAGTTGGAAGAGACTTTCATTTCACCTGCAAAATTCTCCTTTGTTGAAGTATATAGTTTCTTCCAACAACACAGATTTGGCAAGTGTATCAAATTCTGCAGACCACACAAGAATTTATCTTTCGTCAGAGGAGTCACACATACTGTGGCTTGGAAAATGGTCTGTAATATTCGGAAATGGCACAAAATATTATTCCATTCACGAATATATTCAGAAGGAAATTATAAATTTGGAACGTCGCGAGTATGAAAAACTATATGGATGGTTGATTCGACATCCTAAAATTACATAAGTTTCTATTTCAAATTTTGTTGAGCTACTTCTGGGTGTGGTAACAGACTTGATAGAAGGTCATATTATTTGTCAAAGTTTGTTCACTGTGCTCTGGATGTAGTAATAGACTCCACATATAATCAACTTTCTATCGCCACTACACAATGTTTTTTACTATTCCTATGCATATGGATGCATCTGGGTCGTTGAGCTTACCCCTCTTTGCACGAATATTCTCCTCCTACTTGAAGGTGGGAATATAACTAGGGAACGACCCTCTCAAAAATTTCTAATGCGTGCATCGACATGTAACTGGGAAAAGTTAATGGGAAGGAATTTTGGATTATGAACTTTGCAACACTTTCTGAGGATTACTTTATACTACCACCTTCTGCAAGAAATTTCGCCTGTTCAGGTAATGATTTGGTTTTTGAAAATCACCTTTTACTACCACCTTCATGTAATCATTTTATTTCATTCTTTAGAAGAGACCTTAATGTAGTGGTGTATTCCAAAATTGTCTCAACCTACAATTTCTTATTTTTTAAAATATAGAACAATGTATTTTTTGAACACACAGTTGTTCAAAAAGTTTTAGGCGTTGTTTGGGATTCATGAAATTCAAGGATGGTAATTAATCACACAATTAATATTGATTGTGCCAATGCAATTGATCCTTTGCCCACTATGTAAATTGCATTAGCACTGCAATGTCAGATAATAGATGTCTGGCATGTGCCTAATGTCAAGGTCATTATCGCATAGGATACCCACCATCCAAATATTTATGGACTCAAAGAAACATTGTAGTTGTCGTGACAAAGAAACACTAAAGTTGATGTTCTTTGCAGGTCTAACATTCCTGCAGTCTAAGTGCTTTGACAATGACAACCCTGTTTGTTCATCGCATTGTCGCAGTGAATTCAATATCATTGTTCCCATTGCCACCACCAATGTCAATGTCCGAAGCCGAAGCTATCTGGAGCCTGGAGTCACCGCCAGTGTGGATGCCTAAAGGTGAAACTACCTGGAGTCTGCGATCATGAATTCTTGCACTTAACATTAGTATCAGTAGAGATCGAAAGTTGATTGTATGTCGAGTCTATTACTGCATCCAGAGGTCGCTCAACACTCTTTGACATAGAAATTGGTTGTCTATAAAGTTTGTTACAAATTTGGCATAAAACGTTATGTAATTTTATAATGTTGATTCAAATGCACATATAGTTTCTCACGTTCGTTGGTCTCCAATTTTATAATTTCCTTCTGAGTGTATTCGGACATGGAGTAATATTTGGCATCACTTCTGAACATTCAGACCATTTTGTGGCCCGCCATGTCTGCCACCCCTGCGACAAAAGATATATTCTGATGTGATTTGCAACATTTGATACACTTGCCAGATTTTTGCTGCTGGAAGAAGCTGTGTACTTCAACAAAGGAACATTTTGCAGCTGGCTTAGACGTCCCTTCCAATTTACAGTAATAAAACAAAGAAGTTCAACATACAAATCTTCAGGAAGGATTTTCAACCAAACAGATGATTGAATACATGGAGAATAGCAGTCACAACATACTTCAATTTTTTTTTGTCTCATCTTTTGTTGGCTAACAGAATTTATTTCTCCCAAAGTTGATGTCACATAAAACCACTCCATCATCTTTGAATTGGGCCTGAATCACATCTGTAATTTGTCTCAGATGTCAATGATCAGGAATATTACAAGCAAGGCACCTTAAACCCCAAGTTTTCGATGACAGAGGGAAATTAACACTTAGCAAAGTATGGAATGTTGAGTAACCAACCAATGCAGGAAGGCCATATCTAGAAGAGACAAGCTATTCAAAATGTTGGGATAGATCTAGTTGCTAGCACCAATGAAGTCCAAGACCCGAAATTGATATTCAACTCGTTGTTTTTTATGAATCAAGCATTTGATGGTCAAGTTGAAAGCTATAAAAGATTGTCAACAAGATTCATTATTGTACATATTTTCCTTTTTTTTTGTCGGTGACCAGCCCAATCGTAGTCATTATGGAAAATAATATCAGCTGTATTTTGTAACCCAGTTTATTTGAATATAGAATATTTGAGTTTTTTTTGTATGGTTTTTTCCAATCTATGGTGTTGTTTTTTATATTATTTTGTACTTTTTTGTGTGTGTGTCGTTAAACATGGACGACAAGATTTTCTTTATGTTGCCCTACACTTCGATTTAAATAAAGGCCACTCTGTTCACTCCTTACATTTTACATGGAAAAATAATTTGTCATAGGCCATACTTATGTGGCGCCCGCCCTATACTTAAAGAAAGAAATGGGAGGACCCATCCTGCTTTGATTCTTTGGAATCCCGTAAATAGAATGAATTAATGACTCTACTACAACAAGGCAACTCAAGTGTTGACATCATGTTCCTGTTCAATATTTTGCATATATTGTAGTTTCTTCTATTTGATAATATCTGTGCATATAAAAAATGTTGCGTCATACACACACACACACACATATGTGTGTGTGTGTGTATTTTCCTTTCTGTTGCTTATGGGTTTCAATGAAATTTGTGAACCGAACAACATCATGCAAATTGGAAGATGATTTGCATTTAGACCAGAAATAATCTATTAATATATATTAATATGAATACTATTGGAATATATATAAACACTTTCTCTTTAAATTTTCCTTGTTTTCTCACCCTCTATTATCCCTTTGTGGTTCTATATTTAGTCACATCTCTATGGTCACGGCCTCCTGGATTCACGGATTGGAAGATTCTTATCTTTATCTATATCCTCACACCATGATCCCGACCGACCGTGGTCCCTTTCAATACTTAGCCAATTATCTGACCACCGGGTCTCGAGTTTGCGGTATCCAACACTTATTTCCCCTGTTCCGTCATATACATCTTGCACCCAAAGAACTTATGTGATCTGCAACTTATGCTTTTACTAGTGAGGACTGACCAAGGGTTCAAAAAGATTTGCATTAATAGATGAACAGTAGATGTTGTTCTGTAATATACTTAGCCCTTTTTCCCTTTTCTTCTTCTCGTTTATTATTGCTTTGTGGTTATATACTTAGTCGCCTTTCTATGATCGCGGGTTCCAGGTTTGGCGGGATGACATATCTTCATCTCCATCTATATCCTCACATGACGAATCTGAACAATCGTTGTTCCTTTCCATACTTAGCCAATTTTATGGTCGCGGTTGTCGGGTTGGCCCCTTCTAACTCTGATGCTTCTTGTTTCGTGATATACATCATGCACTCAAAACTTTTGTGATCTACAATTCCACCGCGGACTTCTCCAACTCGCAACCTTCACTCTACCAAGGTTCGCAAAATTTTCAAAGTATCTGTCGTTGCCTTCCATCCCCACTAACTTCCCACCCTTCCCAAAATACATTGATTATGGTCTTACTAGTGACAATTGAACACACTGGCACGAAACAATTGGCACCCGGACCTCTGCCATATACAAATTGACTATCAGACTCTGACATCGTCCCCTCTTCTGTGTTACACATTATGTATTCAAATGTTCTGAGTGCTACAGTTTGACCGTCGGGGCCTCACGTCTTCCGGGGAGACCTTGTCACCCTATTTTGGATCCTCGTGTTGGCGGGTTCATGAAATATCCAATTCCTAGTCATTGTTTCATGTTCCAGCCATCCTCGTACTTATTTACAAATATGCAACACCAAAGGTTTAATGTTAAGACACGATCATGCAACAACCGTAAAGATCATCATTAATAAGAAAAAGCCTCGAGGACTAACCATCCCTATAGAACTTATCCAGAAACATGTAGAGAATATCTTGCCAGGTAATGGGAAAGCTATTACATTTTTCAATATTTTAGCGAAAACAAGTCTAGGCCAACATTTCCCTATTCCATACTTGGACACTTTTTCGATTGCGGGTTCCCAGACTGACGGCCTCAAAATTGTGTTTCGAATATTCCGCGACTTGCAAACAATGCCCGGAGTTTTGTAATATACAATTTGTCCGCTGGAATACCCCATCACGAGCCCGACCGTCCGTCGTTAATTTCAATACTTAGCCCCAAGTTGGTTGTATCTCCATGACAGTGTACATTTACTGTGTATCGAGTCCCGCCTACCGTTTCCATGTTCCATACTTAGACACTTTTTCGATTGTGGGTTCCTAGACTGGCGGGCTCAGGATTTTGTTTCCAATGTTCCGCGACTAGAAAACAGTACCTAGAGTTCAACAATATACAATTTGTCCGCAAGAATGCACCATCATGACCTCTTCCATGTTACACATTCTACGGTCAACACTCCCGAGAGATACAATTTGACCTCAGGCCCTCACCTCTGCTGGTTGTATCTTCTAGCCCTATTTCGAAGTGTCACCAACCGCTTTCGATAATTATCCACTTCTTAATTGTTGTTCCCTATCCCTGCCACCTTGCTACTTTTCTTTGAATATGTAATTGGAAAGCTTCGTCATGCATGAACCTTAAACATGTCATTAATGAGAAAAACGCTTGATGAGATCTCCCACACCTCTGCCATATACAAATTGACCGCCAGACTCCCATATCATCCCCTCTTTCGTGGTACACATTTTACACTCAGGTTCTGAGACATACTATTTGACCCTTAGGAAGTCACGTCTCCTGGGGGACCATTGTCACCCTAATTCTGAAGCTTGTCTGACCACTTTCCATACTTTCCCATTTCATGGAATTTCTTTTGCGGTTCCTCGGGTTGGAGGGTTCATGAAATCTCCAATTCTTAGTCACTGTTTATTGTGCCCAACCAAGGTTTAATGCTAACAGTCCATCATGCAACAACCATACAGATCGTCATTAAAAATCAAAAGTGTCGATGAGACAATGAAATTTAAATGAAGCTCGAATCCTTGAATTTAAATTAATTTATCTTCTCTTATTTTGTCTTTTCTTTCCAAGGACATGAAAAAAATATCTTTGCACGCAATGGGATATATATTACAAGTTTCAATATATTAGTGAAAATGAATCCGCCCAATCATTTCTCTATTCCATACTTGAACCATTTTTTCGATTGCGGGTTCTCAGATAGGTGGGCTCACGTTTGCACTTCCATTGTTCCATGTCCTACAAACATTACCCAGACTTCCACAATATACAAATTTCCCTCTGGTCTGTCCCATCATGCCCTCTTTCGTATTATGTGTTTTGCACTAAAAAAAAATCGAGACATACAATTTGACCCTCGGGTCCTCAACTCCAACGGTTGTACCTTGGAACCCTATTTTGAAGCCCGCCTGACCGCTTTCGATAATTATACACTCCTTAATTGCTCTTTCCCATCCCCACGACCTTTGTACTTCTTTCTTAATATGCAATTAGTAACCTTTCATGCTAACAACTCACCATGCAGGAACCGTCAACATTGTCATTAATGAGTGAAATGCTCGAGGAGATCTCCCATTAATATGCATTAAACCAAGATCTGTGAAGAGTTATATTATCCCTTCTGATTGATCATCTCAAACACGGGTCGTCATGTTGGCCTGTTCAGGAAATATCCAATCCTTAATTACTCATTTCCATATCCACCATGTTCACACTTCTATGTATGCAATTACTAGTCTTTAATGCTAACAACGCATCATGCAACAACCATTGAAATTTTCATTAATGAGCAAAGGTCTCGAGGAGATCTCCCATTCACATGCATTTGGACCAAGATTTGTGCAGGGTTGTATTATCCCTTCCAATTATCCATTTCAAACATCGTTTGGAGCAAACAAACATTCTTTTAAACTTTTGGCAGCAACTCGACAACAGTTCTATGGAGATACAATGAATATCTTCGGACGTGATGACCATAACTTCCAGTGGTCTAGGGCATACTCTTACTATTCATCCTGTTCCACCCAAAACGAAGTGATTTGGACCTCTGGAATCGCTCATGAAGGTTGTGCCCCTGAGGTTTTTGACTGTAAGGAGGTGGCATCTTGGTGTGCCGAAAAATATATTTCAAGCCAAAGAATTGTTCCACTGCGCAACCATTCTCTTGTTTCTTTGTCGCCTCAGGTCTTCCGCAAGATGTTAATATTGTCAGAGCCAACATTGACCTTCAGAGGACAAGACTGCAAGCAGTTCCTAGAAAAACATGATAATGGGTTGGACCTCTTACTCGAGTTCCTCGAAGGCCCGACAACAATTCCTGAAGATATCACAAAATTGCAGGTCAATTCCTTTAGAAATCCATTCCAGGAAATTGCTTGGTTGTTTACAAGAATAACGATACAGGAATCCATGACAAGCATTTCCCGTATAGTTATTTATATTTTGCACTTCACAGTCAAGGAACAATTCATTTTCGATTGGGGGAAGCTAATTTCCATTGAAATTTGTTCCCAGCAGTTATTCAAAGAATCGAATAAATTTTATATGTCATCCTACTTGATTTTCACAATAATGCATTGTTGTCTGTTTCCAAAACTGTCTCTGTCCAAGAAAATAAACTATGAATTTGACCCAGTAACATTCTGGTACAAGGCCTTGTGGAGGCACACGACCTCCCATGGTTTTTATGAGGTTTTTAATGACTTTGTCTCAATTTTCAAATATTTATTGTTAGGAAAGGATGCTCCCCGGATGTCTGGCTAGGAAACCAATTTTTTGGATAGGAAGGGGATACTTGAACAAAAGGAAAATTACAGTGTACTAATGGTCTTCGGATCCAAGTAAAATCATGCTTTCCTTCCATGCCACATCATGGACAAGATGTTTGTTACAGAAATAGCAAGACAATACAACCACTGGTTGCATTTTTTCCACGATAAGAGAAAAAAATAGTTCCTTCCTCTACCCTAGAAAGTTGGGGACTTTGTGTGCAGAAACATCAACAAGATTGACGAATTCGCAGGCCATTTCAAGAACTTGAACCTAACATATGTTGAAAGGCTAAAAGGGTTCAACCCTAATGGGATTTGTTGAGAACATTTACCATCAGTTGTCATTAGCAGCTCTTTTATCCATATACACCTGATGGAAGACAGAGACAGTGATGACAACACTCCTTCTGACGATTGTGACGTAGAGACATTGCAAAGTGCGATTGAATTTTACATACAACAGGGTAAAGTATCTTGTGAGAAGAGTGCTCAGTCCCCGGTCAACACTCCCAAGAGCATGACATCACGGAGCATCGCTTCAACGACCCAACCTAATAAGAAAGCAACCCAGAAATCTTCAAACGGAGGAGGAGATAAGAACCCTCCTCGTGCAAAAATTGATAGTTCTCACAAGCTTCCCCTGATGAAGAAGAGAGAAAACATTGTACGACAGGCGGAAGAACTTGAAATTGAAAGTGAGCACATGCATCTTGAAACCTAAATTGAGCACATGCACAAAATTCACCTGTCCACGGACGCGATTCACCATAGTTCCACAATGGGAATAGTTGAGGCCGACTTTTTTTACGAAGATGAATCCTTCGTATTCCAAAGCGCTTTTTTTGACAGCCAATCTAAAAGTGTAAACATTGAAAAGAGAGATGTAACAAATAAGAAAGGAAAATCGCATACAGAGATTAACTTTAGGAAAATGCGGCCATCCTAAATCTTTTGATTTCATTGTGTAACTAGAGATGCTATTGATGATTCCATTGGAGAAATTGAAGCGGAGAATGCCATACTTAACAACATAGTCAAGGAATTGGAGGAGGCTTTCATTGCTACCCCAGAGTTTGTCAGTACTTTAGCAAAAACCATGCCTGCTTCCCCTGCATCCAAGTTAAAAAGATCCACCAACCTCCTCACATCGTGTAGAGACATTGTAGATAATAACATCAAGAAAAGAATGCAGCTAATTACTGAAGCCTGGGAAACATCACAAAATATAGCTTCCTTTCGAAAGAGGGAAAATGAATTGCGTGGACATTTGCAGATGAATTTAAAAAATGAAGAACATTTCTATGAACAGATGGTGACCCCTTTTTCCAAACATGCCAACAACTCGGATCTGAAAAGAAGAGAAAATGAGCTCCCCTCCCCAAAGCGGATCAAACAATTAAAAGCATATTGGCAAAAGAAAGTTAAGAACTTGCAGCTCATTGTCGAATCATGTGAAGAAGCCATATCAGAGAAAGAAGAATTATTCAGAAACCTGACCCAAATAAATTTAGCCAGAAGTACCAACGAGGTTCAAGACCCAAACTTAATCCTCAAATCCTTGTCCTTGACCAAAGAAGCCTTCGATGAACAACTTAATATTTTAAAGGGGTTGTCTTTAGAAACGTTTTACGACATCCTTGAATATGGTGTATATGAGGTCGAGAACTGGCTAGTGGACTATTCGACACACAATGAAGAAATTGAACAGGCTCTACATAGTATTTCTATGGATCTAAGGAAATTAGAAAACGAGCTTTTTGACATAGAAATCTGGGATGAAATCAACGTGGCCCCCATGAGAAGCTACATTGAAGAATGGTTCCAACGAAGAATGAACAAGCTCATCGACGAAGGGAAACAACCAGTTGGCAAGATTCCAGTGGTCGTCGACGAAAACAACAAAAATGCATTGGCTTCATAGTAAGTCTATACTGATCATATCTTGTTTTACTTATCAATCCAATTATTCTACCTCTTTAAATACAAATCTCTAACCAAAGACTCATAACTTCCAATTTCTTCTTTTCAGGTCTTCCTCTCTACCATCACACACTTCTTCTTTCTACAATCCTATTTCTTGTACTTATTTCTTTTATGGTCCGTGGGAGTTCCAATCCCAGTCTATATGACAAACACATTTAAATTTCCAGAAATATGGAACAGATTCCAGAAATATGTAACAGACATTATCAATTTTTGATAAATTTCAAAGAAAACTAATTCGGGAATGAAAAATTGTATTTATTATATTTGAATGTTTAATGTGTATGATTCCTGGTCCTTTTTTCCAGGAACCTTTGTTGCAAAGAATTATTTTTTTTTTATAAATTTCAAAGAAAACTAATTCGGAAATTCTAATGTTTTTTTCCTTCAACTATGTTGGATGTCAGGAAATTGTGTTTAGTGCAAGGCATTATTAATTTTTGATAAATTTTAAAGAAAACTAATTTGGAAATGCTAAATTTGTTTTTCTTCAACTATGCTGGATGTCAGGAAATTGTGACAGAAATTTTCTAAGTCCCATGTTTGAACTATACACACCCCAGGAAAAAACTGCCTCGTTTGCATATTAACCTTGGGGGTCATCTACAAGTCAAATGTCTTGTGTCTAACCTGTGAAACGCTGCCACAATTCATCCTCTGCATGGATACCACATGTACTTCAAGATGCTTCCCACGTGTCTGTGCTTAGTCTCGCTGTAGCAGTGCATTTATTCCCAGTCCAACCTGGCAGGGACTACGCTGCCATGCAACACGTGTTACTAAAATAAATGGTTTAAACTAAAAAACACAAAGAACATTACTATCTAGATATTAGAGTTCAAGATTTCTATAATTTGAACTTCTATAATTTTGATTTTTAGTTATGTCCATGAGTTATGCATTGATCAAATGAGTGACCATTAAACTAGATGAGTATGGATTTACACATTCATTAATATAAGGCTTATAAAATAGTGAGTGAAGGGAATGATAAAGGATTCATCATCCCTTGTCTACGTCATCTCATTAATTTCATAGGACATACCTAGAGCACACATAGAGATGGCTAATATTAGTATGTCTATGTGGAGATCAAGTTACCTAAGGAAACCCATGTGGATATTTTGTTGTCCGAGTAGTGTTCAACATCTAGGCTACTTCACGACTTAGTTGTGGAAGGAACATAACATAAACCTTTCTAGAGTATCATCATGGATCCATTGCAACAACACTTGTTGATGGATTGTAATGGTTGAAGATTTCATGTGGACTTAAATTGGAACCCTAAATGTTGATTATGTCAACTAATATGCTTTTGTATTGACTATTGAAGTTTTTATCTAAAGTACTACATGTTTAAGTGAAAATAAAGGGATGCTAATGAGGGTCCCTACAGTTCCTTTAGGATGTCATATGGCCTTGGAATTTTTTTTGTTATGTAAACCATTTTTATTTATAGTTTATGGCACAAACTCTATTATCTTGTTGTAACTTCCATGGAAATTAGATGATCTAGCTCTCTAAGCTTTAGGATTGGAGGCTTTGGCTTTAGGATTGGAGGCTACTTTTAGTGTCCTTTTTTCCCATGTTTAAATTGCCTTGCATATGTCCATTCACTAATACAATTTGAGAAATTTGTGACTATGCAACCAAAAATGTTAGTCATGAAATTCATTATAGGTTATATACTAACATATTTGAGTAACTTTGATGTGTATTAAGTGACTTACTTTGTTATAAATTAGTAATAAGTTAAGGATAAACATACATGACTAGTGTATGATTTTTAATTTTCTTTAAGCTAAAAACACAATCATATCTTTATATTATATACAAAAATGGTACAAATGTCTATGGTGAAGGCCTACCATAGGGGAAACTAGGTCCTCCACAAGCTAGACATGAGCATACTTGTCCATAGTTTTTGGAATTATCCATATATTGTACACTATACAAAAAGGGATAACAATATTAACTGTCATGTGATAACTAGAAATAAAACCTGAATAACAAGAGACCATTCTTGAATAAGGTAGAAGGAGGCATGAAATTGTCATCAACATGTTAGTCCTCTAGATTTTTAGTGTCCCTCTATTCATCTTGAGAAGTACTCGAAGGATGGGGGTCTTCATCTAAACAGATGGGATTTTCATGCGTTCCCACCAAGCCATGGAAATCCTTATTAAGGTCCATATATTCATTCTTCAAAACCTACGAAACAACAATCTCTACCCCAAACATGGTTTTGAAAACTACCACAAATTTACCATCCAATAGATCAATTATATGGAGGATGTCCTACTATTGTAGACTCCTCTCCTATAGAACATGGGCCATGAGAGCCTTCACCAACCGATAAGCTTTGGTGATTCTAAATTTTTTTCTATCACATGTTCAAGAAAACCTTGGGTCTTGCACCCATCCATAAAATTCCTCTTGAATCTATTTGTTGGACATATTCTTTCTTTTCTCCTTCATACAACTCTCCATTTCCTCCAGTTTAGCTTTGATAGGGCTAGGGAACCTAGAATGGAAAATTTGAGCCGCAACATGGGTGTCTTTCTCAGCTCAGGTTATGTATCAGGGTTCCTTAAGGATGGCTTCCTTCACAGTGTAAGCTTTGGGTTTCTTTTTCCCACAGTCCCCCCCAACGGGGAGGCTCCTCTTCATCATAGTAGTGGAGTTCAGGTTGAGAAAATATATGGGAAAAGTCAAAGGTGGAAAGAGAGGGTATATTGTAGAGCCAATTCATCTTCTTTCTAGGATAGGGAAGGGTCTGTCAAGACCCTACACTAAATATATAGCCACTTCCCCCCACTTAGAATATCGTAGTGATAAGTCAGAGCAAGGTAATGAGAATTCCCAGTTGACTCCCCAACACAATATCATAAACTAGTTTCTTTGAAACAACAAGAGAAACTAGATGAAATAGATATGTGGTAATTAATTAGTGCCTTCTACTAGAGTTCTCAGGAGACCATCATCCAACATAACCTTGCCATCTTCTTCTAGAAAATCCAACCTCTTTGGAGTTGCATTCGAATTCCTCATCCTATATCCTTCCATACCCATTAAACATCTCGCCATTCCTATCATTTGTTTAATGTCATTCATCATTTCCAAACCTATTAGGTTGCTCTTGTTTTGTTGTTGAGACAAACAATTTACCCATGAACCGTGTGGATTTTTCCTCCCATTATCCTTATGTATCATTTCGCAGATTGGATATTTCAAGATCATGCTCTTCTTGAAAAACCTTATCTCACATGGAGCGAGACAAGTCAGGCTCCCCCTCCTCACCATTATATTCTCCCACACTTCTAGGAAGGTTGGCAATCGAATGACACATGGTGGGTGTCATGACCCCTACCGTAAGCACCCCATCTGGGTGTTGATTTTCAATGTTGTTTAGTTGCACACAATCGTCTTTAAGTCTTGTAGGTATGGCCTCATTCCAGATCCACACATTGGATAGGGTTGTTTGACTTACCCCATGATTTTCCAATTGGTCTGCTAGATCATTGGCTTTACATCGGACATGAGAAGGAATGATCATTGAAATGAGCTTGGAAAGCCTGAAAATTTGCCAAAAACCTAATGATAATCACCAATTTGATGACACCTTATTTGGGTTGCTTCCATGAATGATTATGCTAAGAGATGAGACAAATAGTTAGGAATCTCTTTCTGCTATGAGACTGTTGTATACCATTTCTATTGCCAATTTCATCCCTTTGACCATCACTGCCAATTTCACCCCATTATTCATGTTGTTTCCCATCCACATGGAGAAAAGAGCCATAATTTTTCCTGTAGAGTCTTGGAAGGCTCCCCCCACATTGAAAGGCCCAAGGTTTCCTTTATATGCTCCATCTAAGTTGAGATTTAAACGGGTGTGGAAGAGGGGGATCCCAACTCTCTTTCGATATTGGTTTGGGAGGCGTGCCATGCTATAATGGAGTCAAAGAACCGTGATCCAGTTGCTAATTAAGGAAACTATTAGACTATGCTCTTGAATGTTTCATATCCTCCTCTATCCAAGAGACTACACTAATCAATTCTCATATGTTGGTCTAGATCGTCTTCCATAATGATTCCATTGTCTTATTTTTTTATTTGAAAACTCTTCTATTTTTTCTTTCCAAATGTTTGAAAGGATAAAACCTGAGAAGGTATTCCAAACTCTATTTAGAATAGGGTTTTTAAAGGGGTTTGATCTCCATCCCTCCAAAGTTTGGATGATGTCTCCTCTGTTTCAATTTGTTTGTCTGAACCATGTTGCCCCTTTATCCCATAGGATTGTTGTTTCCAGGCACTCATTGAAAAGGTGCTCTATAGATTTCCCCTCCATTCGACACATTAAGAAAATTGAAGGACCTTCGTACCCTTTTCTAATTACCCTATCCCAACTTAGATTGTTCCTTTGATTTAGGTGGATATTGGTGGCCATCCATTTATTTCATTGAATCGACAGAGTCATTAATTGATTTTTTACCATTGGTAGTTTATGAGGCTGTGGTTTTGGTAAACCGTGGTATACACTCATGGTATTTGAAAGGTGGAGAAAAATAAAACAAATAATAACAATAAAGTGGTGAAAATATATTTTCCTGGTCATTAATTGGTTTTTACCATTGGTGATTTATGATCCCGTGGTTTTTATAACCCATGGTATTTGTAAGGTGGGATAAATAAAACAAAACAAATAATAATAATAAAATAGTGAAAATATATGACTCTTAAGTGAAAGGGAACCCATAATCATTTGTGAAAGATCATCTCATTATTCCTTCATGATGTAGACATCAAATATTTATTTTTAGAACATTGTGAACTCAATAGGAGCATCCACTTTAGGCTCGTGGACCTTTTGGCACTTCACTTCCGATGGTTAGGGTTTTGGACGTTAATATTTCTTCCTTATATTTAAAGGCCACCCTTTAGTTCTATTGTAATAGCTTCTTGATGAATGAGCATAGCTGGCATCTCCCCCTTTAATAGATAATCTACCACCATTATAAGCTAGTGTTTTTTCTACAATATTCTATTATTTAATAAAGAGTTGGGTGCTTACTATATTATTGTGCTCTCTCTTGTATTTATGTGCATATGTGTCACATTTCCTTGCTTTCCTTTCATTTCATTCCTTATGCGATCTGGATCATCCTTTTCACCAGAATCCATAGGAAGGTTGATACTTTCAACCATAATTTCAAGTTCTAGACCTTATTCCATATACCTTGATTATGCAAAGGAACGAGCTTAGCTCCTAATTGGTAGGATTTCTCAACTTTGAAATTGCCATCTCCTTCATGCCCACATATTAGGATGGCATGCCCTATTATATACATAATCAACCTTGATTGTAGTTGTGCCTCCATTTCAGAGAGCATTATCAAGAAGAGGGGGCCCTAGATACTTCGAAGGAAAAGTACCCCTTTAGAAACCCATGATTTTCGTGATATTCCATTGGATAGATATAGGAGTATTGAGAAAGAATACTTGGGATTTTGTTTGATTGATAAGGGATCCTAAGGCATTCATGAAGGTGTCTAGAAAATTTTTGAAAGCGTTGGATTCTCTGATTGTGGGCACCCTCATTAGGAGGTTTTCATCCATAAAGTGGAGATGGGAAAAGGGATAAAAGTTGTGATGCATTTCGATGTCTTTGATACTACCTAAGAATAGAGCATTCTTAAGGAATCTCTTAAGACCTTCTTCTATTAGATATATAGGAAGTGGGAAAGGGGGTCCTCTTGTCTAATCCCCTTGGAAGGGTTAATGGTTTGGGAGGGAGATCCATTTATAAATATAGAAAATAAAGTAGAGGTAACCAAATTATGAACCCAAGATATCCAATCTTGACTGAAGCCAAATGTGAATAAGATGTGATGGAGGAATACCTAGTTTAGATGGTCATAGGCCTTAGACATATCAAGCTTTATAAGCATCCTTAGAGTTTTATTGATTTTTCAGGGAGTGTATAGATTCATGTGCTACAATGATTCCATCGAGAATTTTTCTACCTTCTACAAAACCCCCTTGTTCCAAGGATATTATCTTACTCATTATTGGTTTCAACCAGTTTTCAATTACCTTGTTAATAATTTTATAAATGACATTAATGGAGAAATGAGTTTATACTTGTCTATTATAATCGCTTCATGTTCCTTAGGTATCAAGGTGAGAAATATTGAGTTGAAACCTTGAAGGATATTCCCCAATACTTTGGATTCTTCTACTACCTCCCATACATCCCTACCTATAATATGGCAACAAGCTTGGAAGGAAACAATAGTAAACCCATCAGGACTAGGAGACTTCTCTGATGCAATGTATTTGATTGTTTGTTCAACCTATTCCAATGACGTGGGATGGGTCATACTGGCATTTTGTTCTAGGGACACTAAGGTTGGGATAAAACTTGTGATTTCCTGAAATGTTCCTAAGTGGTCCTCTCAGGGTTCCATTAAGAGCTAGTTGAAGTGATTTGTCAATTCCCTTTCTATATCCTCATGCTTCTCAAGTTTATCTCCTACTGGTTTTTTTAGTGCCGGTATTTGATTCTGGATTCTTCTATTGAGAAGAAATTGTGGAAGAACCTAGTGTTCTTGTCTCCTTCCTTGAGCCACTAGATCCTTGATTTTTGTTTCTATAATATCTCCTCATGTTTATCTCTCTTTTTGATTTCTTGGTGAAGATTATTTTTAGTGATGGTTAGTTCCTTATATATTCCTTCCTCAATAATGGTCATTTGTACCTTCTCCATCTCTTTCTCTAGCTGAAGCTCTACTTAATTTTTTTTCCCGAAGACCTCTTTGTTCCAAATTTTGATCATTGTTTGATATGCTTCATATTTTGTTGAAACTAGTACATTTTGGATCCTTAGAATATTTCTCCCTCCTACCTCCACATATTGATATTGTGCATAAAGTTTGGATGCTCCATCCAAAACTTCTCAAACCGAAATGGTTTAGGTCTCGGTAGGAGATTGTTTTCCCATGAAACGAGGATTGACCAGTGATCTGATCCTAAGAAATGAAGAATTTTCAGTGAGATGGAATTCCATCTTTGGAACATATATTCAAAGACTATGAAATGGTCAAGTCTTACTACTATTTTGCGGGATCCTCCTCATCTATTATTCCATGTATGGCACCCATTACTCATTTGTATGTTTATAAGGTGTAATCTCTCTATAGTTTCTTTGAAGGTCTTGTTTCCCGCTTTGATCCTCCTAAGAATTTCTTTCTTTTCTTGTAAGGAGGTAACCATATTAAAGTCTCCACCTATTATCCATGGATGATTCTGAATTACCATTCCCAATAGAAGGATGGAGTCTAAGAAGGCCCTCTTCATGGATGGGATGGGGGGGCGTAGGCATTGGTTATGTGTCCTCGCTAATGAGTGCCTATCACATTATATCTTGCAAAGATTATCCTTGGGTTTCCGTTATAATTTTGGATGGATCAGATTAGGGGCCCATAGAAGATCTAGGCCTCCAAATGCTCCTTCTGTGGCCATCATTGCTACTCCCCAATTTCTCCAAACTTTCTGAGCTATAAGAGTCATGGCACCCATGTTGCACTTGATTTCTTGTAACATGATGATACCTTGTTTTTCTTGATTAATCCTTTTCTTGAGTAACCAATGCTTGGATAGAGAATTGAGACCTCTAATGTTCCATGATATGATCTCCATTCTAAATTTTCGGTTGGGAGGAGAGGTACTTCTTTGGTATACCGATGGTTTGCCCTGAATCAACTAGTAGAGCACATGTTTCTTCCAACTTTTATTTGGAGGTCTTTCTCAGTCTTCTTTTTCTCCTTTGCCTTTGTCTTCTTTTGTGTTTTCTAATCACTAGATATTGATAAATACCTCCCAAAATCCTTTTGTTAAACCCCCTCCCAATACAACTTTCCAACAAAAAACCATTTTTTAAACTAGATATCCCCTATTTTTACTAGATCTACCTTTGTGTATACCCCCCATACCCCACATCTTCCCCCCAATACCTACAATATATTGACTCTATTTTTGACAATTAAAAACCCTCTTTATGAACGAACGTGATAAGATACTAGTCAACAAGGTGAATTCCTTTTGTTTCACACCTACCCTGAAACTCTACACCATTACCAAACCCTAGCTACTTCTTCGACTCTCATTGAAGACCTTGCCTACTTGAAGTAATGGTAATCCAATTTTGTTGATTTTATGACTAGTGTATGATTATGTCAATACATATGAGTAATATTTATTGGTATTTAATTTAATTATAGGAGTATATAGTCATTTTAGCATGATTTACCATGTTAACTAGGATGATTCATGTTGAATTATTTTTTGTATGCATGGATGTGCTCTACTTCACAATTATCACATCCAATATAGTTAACGTTGATATTATGGCATGCATTGGGCATGTTTAATTACAATATGATTGTTTATGAATTGCAATTCCTATCCCACATATGTCTTTTTCTAGCCATGACCATAAACATTGTTTCTCAAATATCTTATCCAAATTATAACTCTAATTAGAGGTTGAGTTACACATTTCGTCTTCAATCAAAGTGCCTGAAATTGATTCAACATGACTATATTTTTATCTTTTCTAGATGATTTTATCACGATACTTGCATTTCTTAGTCATGCAAATATAATCGACATCGGTTATCCAACTTCAGCTCCAATTGTTTATAGCTATAGTTGTATTATAACATATATTTATATATATTAATTTATTAGTTTATTATTATTTTAGATAAATATAATAATTTTACATATATTATCACTACAATAAAACATGTAATTAGTCTTAGTTTAGCACCTAATTATATTGTTTTAATTTTTAATTTTTTTCTATTATTATTATTATTATTAAGTTGGAGCATTTTCCCAGTGCATAAACAAACATAAAATGACTTTTCGTATTTAGTGTCGGGTTTAGCCCCAAATTTAATGTAAGGTTTAGAATTTCCTTTAGAGTGGGACTTAGTGTCGACTTTAGTGTCATCTTTAGCACCAAGTTTGGCATCATATTTAGCGTTGGTTTTAGTGTTGACTATTTGTAAATTAAAATTTACGGAAATAAAACAAAAAATGGTAAAAAATGAAAAATGGTAAGGGAATGGTGGGATATGAACCCAAATCACTTGCCAAAAGGTAGGATCTCTTCTTGAGCTACATTCCCACAAATATTTACCATTAAAAGTGCATATATAAACTGAAACTAGACGAATATAGTGCAAACTAAAATTTATGGAAATAGAAATGGAAAATGGTAGAAAATGAAAATAGAAATGGAAAACGGCTAGGGAATGCTAAGATTTGAATCCATATCATTTGCCAAGAGGAAAAACTTGAATCCAAATCTAAATTGAAATTAGCCTAACCTATGCATGTAAACAAGTGAATAATGTTGACATTAGATAAATGTTAATACAAACATAAAAGTAAGAAATGAGAGATAGATGGGTGCCAATATTTGAACCCATATCTCATTACAGGAATGCAAAGGCCTTCCTCATGCCATACCCATGAACTAGATCTATGCATTAAACAAAATCTCCAAAACTCTGTTTTTCTTCTTTCAACATTGTTATCGACTTAATGAGAACTACGACCTTAAAACGAGAACTCTAGCTAAAAAAACCCATACTTTTGGGTCAAAAACACCAAAATCAACCCTTGTTTCAAAAAATGACATTATTAGTAGCACCCTTTTTTCGATGGTTAAAATTGTGACTTGTTTGAAATCGCAGCCTTGACAACCGATACCATTGTGGAAAATTGATCCTCGAAGTGAGAAGTGATGCTTCCAGTAGCACCAATTTTTTCAGAGTTAAACTTATGATTTAATTGAAACCGTGACCTTCACAACTAGTACCATCACAAATAAAAAAATTAAAATTAACTCCTAAATTAGAAACTTGAAAATTTGTTTATTAATTAATTTTATTATTTTTTTAATTTACATAAAAAAAAATATGGAAAAAATCAAAATGACGCATTTAAAAAAAATGCATAACTCAAATTTAATTAAAAAAAAAAAACCACACATTTTAAGGAAAAACAAATTACATGACATAATTAAAAAAAATTGCAAAATTTTTATTTTTTAAATTGGAAAAAAAAAACATAAAACTAAAAAAAAATTAAAAACCACCCTTTAAAATATTAAATTTAAGAAAAAAATTTGAAAAAAATAAACACATTTACAAAAACTATACTTAAAAAAGCGAAAAAGAAAGGAAGAAATCAATCAATCTTTAAAAAAAAAAAACTGCAAATACCGGAAAAATTAAAAAATAAACCATAAAAAAAAACTTTAAAAAAAACTTTACAAAATAAAGAAAAAAATTTAAAAAACGTGTATTTAAAAAATAAAAAAAACTATTTTAAAAAAACATTACAAACAAAAAAAAAACTTAAAAAATATATATTTAAAAAAAAATTAAAAACAAAACAATAATTTATATTTTTATAAAAAATTAAAAAACACATTTTAAATATAAAGCAAACTTCAAAAAATTAAGGAAAAAATAAAATAAAAAAACAAAAAACAAGCTTTAACATATGGTTGAGATAGAACAAAGATGAAGCGGGTGATTCTTGACGGGGCATAAGTATTTATAGAGATAAAATCCTTTAAAGTGCAAATCTATTTTCAAGTGTTACATTTAAAAAAAATAGTTAGAACTATTTGAAATGTACATTATCAAAATCTCTATTGGTTTTCCTTAACAAATATTAAAGTGCAAATCTATTTTCAAGTGTTACATTTAAAAAAAAACTAGTTAGAACTATGTGAAATGTACATTATCAAAATCTCTATTATTTTTCTAATAAATATGAAGATCATTTTAATTTATTTATTATTTGATCAATGTACATTCTCAAAATCTCTATTATTTTCTTAACCAATATGAAGACCATTTTAATTTATTTACAAATTATTTATTTGTAAATAACTATCTTTTTCTTGTTTTTCTCCACCATGTTTCTGAAAGTGCATTTGAATCTCTATTGTTTTCTTAACAAATATGAAAACCATTTTAATTTATTTGTAAATAACTATCTTTTTCTTGTTTTTCTCCACCATGTTTGTGAAAGTGTATTTGAATCTCTATTGTTTTCTTAACAAATACGAAGACCATTTTAATTTATTTGTAAATAACTATCTTTTTCTTGTTTTTCTCCACCATGTTATGTTTGTGAAAGTGCATTTGAATATAGAAATAATTAAAATTTGTGAAAGTGTATTTGAATGTAGAAATAATTAAAAGTAAATGTTATGCAATTAGTGTTGTTGTTTTTGGTGGATTATTGTCTTTGAAGTTATTTTAAATGGGTGTTGCTTAATTGTTCTAAATGCATAAATGGATTCATGTTGAAAAATTCTTGGGGCACTCGGATTATATAGAATTAACCTCTCAAATATGTAAATCCAACAATTTCTCGTTGAATTTTAGGTAAAATTAAACAGAAAATACCCCCATAAAAGGACCAACACCTAAAAGAGTTAAACTACTGCTTTTAAATGTAATTGGTTATATTTTTAATAACAACAACATTAAATGCATTATTTTGATATGTACTATGCTAATTAAATATGACATTTTGAAGTGATTTAAATGTAATTGGTATATCTTAATAACAATATTAAATACATTATTTTGAAAGGCATTATGTTAATTAAATATAGGATGTTTGGGATAATAAATTGTGATTAAAAATTCGATATGTATTATGTTAATTAAATATGGGATGTTTGGTATAATAAATTGTGATTAAAAAATTGATAGGACTTTTTTTCCAACCATTTTTTTTTCAATATATTATATATATAGTGTTCTCATAAACATGTACATTGACTGAAAATACATCCATCTCCGAACCATTCCATATGTGGCTCGACAAAACAATCCTCTTCTAGAGGATTTTTTTTTAAAATAACAGATCCCAACAAGTGAACTTCCATATCAAACGGATTAGAAACCTATTTTGCTCTGAAGGAAATTAAACCTCCAATTCCAACTATAACAAAATCTCCAAAATTACAGAAAAAAAACTAGTCACTAACAAAGATGCAAAAAGTTAGAGGGGCCTTCATGACCTTCAATCCATTTATTGTATTGGATCTTCCCTTCTGGAGCCTGTAGAGATTTTTTTGATAATGCATCCGCCACCTCGTTCTCTTCCCTGTAGATATGTGCAAACCTGAGGGTATTGGAAGATTTTGCTATTTCCAAGATCCCGTCCTTCCAATCCACTAGAGAGGTGACTTATAAATTACCCCTACATTTCAACCAATCAATCACAATTTTTGAATCTCTAAAGACTTGAAGATGTTCAAGGCCCAGTCGTGATGCCAAGATTAAGGATGCCCACACACTGAGAAGTTCAATCCTTGTATTTGTACCAGGGCCACAATTGAGGGTCCACTTGAAGCTAGTGTTTTAAAAAATATTTAATACACCCCTTGTCCCACTCAGTAACCCATTTACTTGTGCAGCACCATCAAACCATCCTATAGTAGGCAGAGCATAAACATGCGTCTTTGTGATTCTAAGGCTCTTCCCTTTCCGAGGACCCAAACCATCAGAGTTAGGATTTTATTCTCCACTGTGAGCCAAGTAAAAAGTCTGATTTTTAAGGAAATATCCCAAGACCACAATTGCCTCCTCCAACCTACAGACTGATGTTCCCAGAGTTTTCTTTCCAAGGCATTATAAACATTTTTCATAGAAAGAATGCTCGAATTGTCTCCACCATTCCAAATTAAGTTGTCGTCTCTTTGTTGGAGATGGATCCCCGATCCAATTAGAGCATTACAATAAGAACTCCATTCAAGAGCCAGAACACCCGACAGTTCCAATTTTGAGCTACCTTTCCACTGATCAATTATAAACCCCTTTGAGTTCTTAGCCATGGCTTAAAAGAGATATCTGATATTTTTATTCTTCAAAGCCAACAAAAGGTCACGTGAGAGCAGAGAACAGTTCCCGATGCCCATAATCTTGTCTTGTCCAATTAAAATTGATTGACCATTTCCAGGATTCCAGCTTAACCAGTGAGTGATAAGAGGAAGAGATTTTAGAAGGGTTTTCCAAGTCTGCGAAGCCAAAGGTTGTTTAATCGTGGTGGATCTAAACCAAGTAGAGATAGAAATATAAGGAAGATATTTGTCCTTAATCACTCTATGCCAAATCCCATCTTTCGTCAGAACGTGCCACAAGGAATTTGCAGCGAAAGCGCGATGAAAGTGGAAAATATTTTTAAGACCCCAACCACCAAGGGACTTTGGCTTTGCTAACACCTCCTAGCTACAAAGGTGGAAGTGGTGAGTAGTACTACCACCCGACCAAAGGAAGTCAAAGATCAGTTGTCGAATCTTAGTGAGCACAGATACAGGGACCGCTGTTAAGGCCATCCAATACACTGGTTGGGATTCCAACACCACTTTTACAAGGATGCAATGACCTCCAAGAGATAACCACATATTACACCAATGACCAGTCTTGTTTTCAAATTTGGCTATAAGCCATCTCCAATCCTCAAACTTAGATTTCTTCGCTTTTAGAAAATGACCCAAGTATCTAAAACCTTCAGCTAGGTCAGCAAAATTGAAAGAGAAAGCTTCCTTAAACTTGTCCAACGTCTCCCCTTGGATGTCCGAGTGGTGAAAAGTAGATTTGCTCAAATTTATTTTAAAAAAGACTAAAACTAAATATTTGATTGACAAAATTTATTATAACTTCGTTGTTGATGATGATGATGATTAACGTCCACTAAGATTGAATTGGTCTATCGGACCTTAAGAGGGTAAGTGATTACTTGTGATTCTTTAGAATTTTGTTTCTGTGCTCGAAAATCATTAAGACAAGATTTCCAAGATCACCATACTTTTGTTGAGTTAAGAGGTTAGGAAGGTTGGTAGTGTGATAAATATTTTGAAAATGAGATCTAATATGGGTATACGCTGGACAATCTAAGAGAAAATGATTTTCATTTTCAACCTTCTTAGTGTCACAAAGGTGACACACTCTTTCATCCCATGGTGTTTTAGGAATTGACCAACGATCAGTTTCACTATGGAGCTCACGAGAATTTGTTCTTATCTTAGCAATGCTTATATTTTTCTTTACACTTGACAAAACAGATAGATAATTTTGATCTTCTAGATTAGGGTTGATTACATCTTTATAATACCTTAATTTTCTTTTTTCCTCTAACTCTTTATCACACCACATTTTTTCCTTAAATTTTGATTTGACGTTTTTTTTAATAGTATCTTTATTCTGCAAAATGGTTTCTTCCATGATTCCCCAATAGTTTAGCCAAGACCGGGCATCTTTATGCCATCCTCGCTTGAGTCGATGGTGGTTATGACTTGTTTTTGAAGCAATTTTAGGTAGCCTCTTTTCTTCCAGGTTGTTTAACTTGTTCTTATACATTAGGTATCTAGTCATAGCCATGCTCTCAATGGGGGAGAGGCTTGTTTCTAAGAGGAGGATGGGATAGGGTGTATTTTCTTTAATTTTGAGATTATAGGTTATAAAATTCTTTTGTATTTGATCTATTTTTCTCCAGGATTCACGAGAGATACTACAGCCCCAGACTTCACATCCATAAAGAATAACAGGTATAACAAGAGTCTCAAAGAGGAGTTTCTTCTTATCCCAACTCCAAAGATCAGTTGATTTACAATTGTTTTCAAGCCCATAATAAACTTTCCATCCCCCAATAATCCTTTTCTCATTGCTATAATTCCAATTGAGCTTGTGGTGAATATCAATTCCAAGATATTTGTATGAAGTCACCTCCTCCAAGTTTTTGTTGTCATATACAAAGGTATCATAAGGGATCTTATTGGATTTAATAATCATGACCTTAGTCTTATCAATATTAACAGTCATACCCATATTGGAGCAAAAATCCTTGAGGATTCTTAATTGGTTTTCAAGATCATGGGGACTCCTTGCCATAAGAACAATATCATCGGAATAAAGAAAAAGATTGATTACTATACCAGTAAGAGTAGGGCCGACACAACCTGCTTTTTCCAAGCATTCTTCTAACTTATCAATGTATATGCCAAAAAGGGTAGGGGACAAGGGACAACCTTGTTTGACTTCGATATTGCAGTTAATTTCTTTTGACTAGCCCTTAGTGTTTTTAAACTTAGCAATAACGTTCTCATACATCCTTATTGCAACAACCCTCAACTCAAGAGGCACTTTTATCTCTTCCAACCTATTCCAAAAGTTTTTTCTAGGAACCATGTCAAAAGCTTTTCTAAAGTCAACAAAACAACAAAAAAGATTGGTTTTAGTATTGTGGAACTCCTTTGCAATGATCCTAAAGGTAACAAGATGGTCCACAGTTGAATGATATCTCCTAAACCCGACCTGGCCTTTAACTCTTTTACTGTGACTTTCTAGCCAAATGCTAATCTTTTTTTCCAAAATAATTCCATAAAGCTTGGCTAAAATCGGGCTAATCATAATGGTCCTATAATTAGAGGGAATGTTTCTATCCCCATTTTTAAAAATAGGAACAATGAGGCTTTGCGTCTAGGTTTTAGGGAAGCCCTGCTTGACTGCTAAATTGAAGAGCTTGTGTATGTGAGAAATAAGGATTGGCCCTCCGATTTTAAAATTTTTAGCTTGGTAGCCTTCAATGTCCTTAGCTTTCCCATTTGTGAGCCGCTTAACCCCGAACTCTATGTCATCTAAAGAAAAAACTTCTTCCTTTGTAGGGACAATAGGAATGGTGTCCATGGCATTAGGGAACTCGTAAAGACTTTTAAGGTAGGAATTCCAGTTCGTTAAGGGAATCCTATTATTTTCTTTAGTATCACGTTTTAGAATTTGGCTCCAGAACTTCTTAGGATCCAACTTGTATAGTTGTGAAAGTTGCTCTTGCCTTTTATTGATACAATATCTTTTTTTCCTTTTAATTAGGGATTTGTGCGTATTGATCTTATCGAGTTTTAAGGGCTCATTAGAAGCATCCCTAATGGATTTCCTAACAATTTTACATTCTTTATCATACCAAGGGTTGGTTGTTCTATTATTATTTTTATAGGACACCTCGAAAGAGAACTTGTTAATAGAAGTGGAAAGGGTAGTTGTAAAATTATGATAGAGTTCTTCAATGTTGTCATTATAAGTTAGGAGGTTTAATTTACTATTTAAATCCTTTAAGAAAATGTCAACTTTATTTTTGTCAAAGTGCAAATTCCATTGATTATCATAATTCTCTTCAATGGTGCTCCTATGCATGGAAAATTTTAGAGTTAGGGTTAAAGGTTTTTGTTCAGATTCAGGCTCATGGTCATTTAAAAGGTCAAAAGTTGTTATTTGGTTGGAAACGGGGATATCAGATATCACATAATCTATGACACTACTATCTAGCCCGTGAATACATGTCATTTGGTTGGAGTTTGGCCACTTCATTACTCCATTGCAAATTATTAGGTCTTGAGAGTTGCAGAGCTTGACCAACTCAGTACCAAACAAATTCTTGATTAGGTCTTCAAAGCTTCTTTTGTAGCTATTAGATAAAACATGGTCCTCATCTAGCCATAAAGGATTGTGGTTGCAGTCATCACTTAAAAGAGTATCCTGTTTAGTTGCAGTTCTAGCATTAAAGTCTCATAGCAGGAGGATATTACCTTCATTTTTCAAATTATAGATATATTGTTCTAAATTATTATAGGGACAATTTTTATCTAGATTATTTTTCTTATAAAAAGTAGAATTAATAGGTGTAAAATAACAAATTGCTATATACATCTTCTTAGCATTGGTGTCTGAAATTTCTATCTGTATTGATTAAGAGGGTCAATCTTATGAAGTTGAATGTGAGGATAAATGTTTTTTCTAATATAACAAGCTATGCCTCCTATCCCTCTACGGTGGGATTTTTTGTTCCATGCTGACCACAAGACAAATCCTTCCATGTTAGGGACCTTAGACTCCTTATGCTCCCAAGTTTCAGCTAGACATATAATATTAATATCATTCGGGATCCAACTTATCATAGGACCTTTGCGCCATGTAAAGCCACGACAATTCCAAAAAAGGATCTCGAGTGTCCCAAATTCCTATTTATTATTATCCTTCTGGTCTTTATCCCGAACAATAGCTTTTTGATTTCTAATTATTGCCCATTTTCCTTCTTTCTTGGCTTCTTTTACCTTTTGAATTTCCTTCGTTAATTCAGCTTGATCTTC
>ML791417.1:281020-305934 GCA_009831015.1 Picea engelmannii
GATCAACCTATCTTTGTGATCAATTATTTTTCCTAGCCTCTTTGCTTCTATGAGGTAAGTTGTATCAATTTGTGATTTATTTTTTAATTCTTCTTTTACTATTGTTAGCCTATCCTCCTCTTGTTGTTCTTTTATACAAAAAATTATGAGGTTCAAGGATCTTATGTTACCCTCATGGTCCAATTCGATTAGCTTATTCATTTCCTCTTTGATGGGTTTTATATCCAATTTGTTTTCCATATTACCTAGGGTCAAATTGTTGATTAGTTTTTCTTCTAGCTCTTTAATCTTATCTCTGAAGTTGTGATTTTCTTCAACCCCTCCTTCTTGGGTTGATTGTTTATGTTTTTCCATTTCATTGTCTGCAATTCACTCTTGAATCCTAAGAATCTATTCTCTATTTGAGTTTGAATTGTATATATATATTATCAATCATTGTCTCTAGCTTTATTTGGAGTTTTATGTCTCTTTCTTCATTCATTTTTTCTAATGTTTCTAACTCTATTTGGATTTTGGGAGCTCTTTCTTATCTTCTTTTTTCTACTGATTCCATATAATCTTAAATGATCTTTAGGGTGATTTTGGGGGGCCTCCTCTTCTTAGGATGAGTTTTTGGAATAAGTGGTGGAGTGCTCATATTGAACAATTATTATTATGGATTGACTTTTTCTCTCAAATCAACTTTTATTTAGGAAACTTAAAATAAAAAAATAAATAAAATATATTTAAATCTCTTTACATAAAATTAAAATTGAATCAAAGTAAAAAGTGACTCACCTCATTTCAGAGGTTCAAATGCTCAACCCATTGAAGAAGCCAAAAATAATTTTTGAAGAGAAGTCCGGAGAAACTACAGAGATTATTTTGGGTTAAAAAGGTAAAAACCAAAGAGATATATTATTGCAGTTCAAAACCCTAGATATATAATCTGAAATAAAATATCTCCTAAAAAAAGAAAAAAAATATTATTAGCTTTCAAAACCGCAAAGAAATAGTATTATTGTTCAAAACCTCAAAAAAATATTATTTCTGTTCAAAACCACAAAGAAATTGTCAAACTAAAACTAATAACAGTAAAGATATATCACTTATTGTTATTCATAAATGCAAACTAACTCATCAACATAGGTCCGATGGGATAGCACAATTGGTTAAGACGTGTGCACACTCTTCCAGTTTGGGGAGAGGTCACGAGTTCGAAACCTGTGTCCCTTGGGGCTGCGAAGCTTTATCACTCCCATACTGGCCACTATGTGGAGAAGTATCTGGAGTGAGTTTCCAGCGCAGAATCTAACTAACTCATCAACATTATAATAATATTAGCATTTTCTATCCACATAAATTATTTATACATGGAAAAAAAATAGATGCAAACATACATATCATTGCTGACTAGGCATGATGTGATAGATGCAGTGTCATTATCTGTCACCGTATATAATGAGATTTAGTGAATAGATTACACTCGAAGCGTATAATGAGGGGTCCACCCTCTTCTGGTTTTCGGCACGCGAACCCAAAAGGGCACGCATATGGACTCGCTTTCAAGCGGCAACTGCCACCACGACAGTTGCCAGTGAACGTGCAGTGTACCTAGCGCTGACACGTGTTAGTCAATAACACACAAGTGAAAACATTCAATAATGAAAGGGACATCTGTGTTGCCTGCCCTGCAGGATGGGCGGGGGCCTCCGGGCCCCGTCGCGCGGGAGGGCGGCTGACTGATGGGATGTGCCAGCACCGACGACGGACTCCACCAGGGAATCGACTGTCGGAGTAATATTCCCTGTTTGCCCTTAAATTTTGGGTATAATTAAGTGGGGATTGTAGGTCACTTCATGGGAACGACCTGTCACTCCATTGTTTGCATGGTGGAGATTCGTTGCCGTAATTATGTGTCTTCTACGTGTGATGTCAAGTCGCTGACGCCGCCTGCAACAAACGCAGCAAGACACGCGGCATAATATTAGTGGATGGGTTTCTGATTTCACAGGCGGCGTCCCTTCATTGCTGCTCGTGGATGATGTGGGTCCCGCCCTACTTCACACGCGCTGTCGGATTTAGTGACGCTAACGTTTACAATTTCACGGGCTGTTAGTGCATGTTGTTTCATTTTTACCTGCTCTCCTGGTGATTGTTCTAGCTTCTGGCATACTGCATGCTGTTCAGTTTTATTTTTTTTATGTTGGTAATTGTTTTTAATTTCTTGTATGTGGGAAATATTAATAATCATGTTACGAGTTAATTTTTGGTTTACTGTCTTTTTTATCGTATTTGTTAAATGATAAATGGCACATATTTAATAGATTGGATGTTTTCTTCATATTCTTATCATTCTTATATAAAGGGTTGATACCATTGTTTATATCAATGCGACATGCCCTCAACCTGTCACTGTCAACTGTTTTTGATAATCAGTAAGTATTGATATTTGTCTTAGATTAAATTGTTAGATTAGTAGATTTGAATGATTATTTCTGTATAATTCTAGTACCTTACTGGTTTTTCAGCATACTAAATCTATTTCTACATTAAAAATAAATTTTAAATAACAAATCAATTTTTAAAACTCAATTTATATTGCGAAAGTATTTTTTTTAAAGGAATCCTTATGAACAGAACTAAGGGAACGCTCTTGAACAAAACTTGGTTGTCCACAGCCAATTTTTATACACTTGTACCTGTCTCCTCCCGCCACGTTATCTTCCTGGGCGTGGCAGTGTTTCCCAGACTTCTTCGCCAGCATTGTCCTGCATACATTTATTTAATTGAGTGTATGCGGACTCCAGAAGATTCAATCGATGGATCACTCAGAGCCACATAATTTCCTGAAATCCCAAGTTTCCCACTGAGAAAATAATGTCCAGATTTCAAGCTTTTGCAATTCGCTCTGGAATTTGTTATGGATATCACTTGAATCTACCCATGATTCGAAGTTGGAATTGCCTTCAGAAGCTTCGACATCTTCATCATCTGACCTATCTAACTGGCCAAAACCACGTAAAAACACTGCCCTAGGCCTCTGCACCTGCGTTTTTTTATTCATGGGGGTAGATCTGCTCGTTGAATCCTTGCAACGCCTAATCATGGACCATTCTAATCATATAAAAAAGTAAATGCTAAATCCCTGGCTTATGCAATCTACAAGTATCAGAAGTTTTTCTTGTAACTTCCATTCCAGTTCATTAATTCTTGTGGAGAGAATTTGAGATTAATATCATACTGAGTACTGATCATGGTCCATTATCTCTTGGAAGTTTGATGATCATGAATTTATAAGAGAGATCAAAACCCATGAGAAAGCAACGGTGTGTTTCAGTCTTCAGGTGAAAGTATGGAAATGATCAACGTAGTTTAATGACATTGATTCAGAGGTTCATAAGATCGACATGAATATTTGTAGAGTGCACCTATCATGGTTGCAAACCAGTGTTTGAGAAGGAAGATTCAGATTTCCAGCTGCGTTATGTGAAAGAGTTGCATAGGCCGACAACGGGTTGGCCTTCAACATATACCAATATAAAAGTTCTTAATCCCACTCAAACATTTCTTTACAGAGTTGAAAAGTACAAAATACTATTGTATATTGAGGGCAGTGATGAATGAATTGGATAGTTATAAAGGGATCCAACAGTAACAGTCAGAGAAGAAAGTTCAGATGATTGCTTTGGCAAAAAAGAATGGAGTAGGTTAACTTGGGAGTAAATAGATTGGGGTAGCCTGAGTTTGACATGGATCAAAGTTCCATGCATTTCAGAACCTTTTTTTTAAGTTTTGTCCCATTTTAAACTAATCTAGATGTTCAAAGCCATTAGAGTTTTAGTTTGGCCAAAAATTTAAAACTGTACCCCCTGAAAAGTAACTCTAAAAGGAAGATTGCTACCAATTTAACCCACTCCAAAAATAATTGTTATCATTAATCAATTGCTCATTTTGTGCATGACCATTGTTCTCATCTGCAAAGTACATGGTAAATGTAGCACATTACATAGTTAATATATTGGAGGTTCAGAAATCTTATCCAAGTTATAATAATAAAAATATTACATATAGTTTACATATATTATTATATAGTTTAGATTTGGATTGATATGGATGTTATAAGGTTTGACATGACCATTGTTCTCATCTGCAAAGTACATGGTAAATGTAGCACATTACATAGTTACTATATTGGAGGTTCAGAAATCTTATCCAAGTTATAATAATAAAAATATTACATATAGTTTAGATTTGGATTGATATGGATGTTATAAGGTTTATTTTCAAAGTATTTATAATAGTGTATTCTATTTTATTAAAATTGAAGTCAAATTAGAATATTAAGGTCAATGCCAAATTAAAAAAACTCATTTTTAAAGTTGAAGTCAAATTAGAATATTAAAATCAAAGTCAAATTAAAAGAACCTATACAAATTAAATAATCAAAAAAATATTTTTAAAATAATATATTAAGATATGAATAAATGATTTTGTTATTTTTTAAGTTTGGCTATAAAATTTGAATTATTGAGAAAGTTTTGCTATAAAACTTGAATTATTTTTTAAATATTGAAATTTGATGGTGTTTCAAAACTAGCACTGAAAATATTCAAAATTAGAATGCATGGTATTAGGGGGTATAAAAAGGATATGTAGTAAAAATAAGGTTGTTTTTTTTATTGGAAAGTATTGAGAGGGAGGTTCAACAAAAGGAGTTTGGGAGCTATTTATAAATATCTAGTGAAATTAGGGATATTCTTTAATATCCCATCAATGCATGTGCTGTGTCACAGGTTCACTAAGTGAAGACCCCACAGTTTATAGCCTATCTTTTTGTATCCCATCCATGGCTGCATATAACAAAAACAAAAAAAGAGATAAGGGTCGTCATAATCTTAGCCATAGAAATATTATAGGAGTAAAGAAAAAAAAATAGGGATAGATATATACTTAGTCATAAAAATATTGTAGGTTCTAAATCTAAAAATGAATTTAGAGGGAAAAGTTTGCAATATTTATGTGAAAGGAATTTTTATAGAATTTGATCCCACTGAAACATAAATATTGCAAACTTCTCTCTCTCTCTCTCTCTCTCTCTCTCTCTATATATATATATATATATTTTTATTTTTTTTTATTTTTTTTTCAAAAGACAAAAAGAGATTTTATGAATTCAAAATTAAAAGTAAAACATGTGATAAGTTTCATAGAAAATAATGAGGAATTATGTGAATCAATGGAAAACTCTTCCAAAGGAGAGTATTAGGCCTCGTACATATAGAATTAGACTTCCTAGGGGACAATATTAAGGGTTTTCTAAATATTTTTGAAATTTGCAAAACGATGCAGCCCTACCTCTTCTATTGAAAACAATGTAACCTTGGCTCTTCTCTTGAGGTTTTTCTATATAAATTTAAAATTAGGTCAAAAAGACAGGGGGACTTACCATTACAATTTATATGACATTCTACATGCGACTACCTGCCAGTGAAATATTAGTAAGATTTACATTAACATGGAATTCTAGTGGAACTAATTATTGTTTAAGGAAAAATGTTATGAGAAGAGGCCCTTCCCTCCCTCATTCCTTTGTATGTATTTATGTTGATTTGTTCTTCCTTTGAAGTGGAGAAACTAGAGAGCATTATGGGAGCAATTCAAGTCCCGAGGACATCTCATTTAGATTTCGATACTATGCCTTATAACACCTCATATTTAGCAGGGTGGACCAAATCTATGCTTGGGGAGCTTAATCATGGCATCGATATGGTTGTTCTGTTTGTAGAAAATAGATTTGTACCTTGATTTCTTATGTTAAATGGATGGGAAATCAAGTGACTTCGTTTCTCTTTGTTCATATATAAACAATAACATTGGGTGGGATTAAAAAAATACAAGATATTCACTTCATCGTCGAACCTTTTATTTGCTTGATCGAAAAAGGAGCTAGGGAAAGCATTAGGGAGGGAAATATTGAAAAAAAAAGAAACCATTTAATCCCCTTAAATTTGAGGGAATAAGATAAGATATAATGAAAGTAGGCACTTACCTTACTACCTTAAATGAGTAGGCTAAAGTAGTGGCGAAACATTTTTTCCAAAGTAGGCTCAGTCCATTAGTAGGTTTTCTCTTCTTAGTGCTTGAGGTCGTTAATGCCCAAGGTTTATTATCATTCATCAATGGTCTTCAGGTGGGTGGCCTCAAACCATAGTGATAAACATTGTTGGAACCTCAAGTTTTGAAGGTTCATCACACTTCTCCTGGAATCAATCGACCGAGTGGTCGAGAACATCTAGAAACAATTGTTTGGGCAATCAACTAGATATGTACATGAGTGAGTTGAGTAGTCAACAAGTTTTTCGGTTGGGTAGTCGACCAACAGTTGAAGACAATCAATTTGTGGATCAACTAGCAGAGAAATCGAATATGATTTGGATGCATGGACGGTTGGGTCGAGCATCCTTGTTGAGCCAACTAGAAAACACAGATTTGACAAAGTCAACTCTAACCATCGACGGTTGTATGTGAACAAGATCTTCTCGATTTCTAAGAAGTTATTTAGATCTTGAGACTATAGATAGAGGACCTGATGGGTCATTATCATATGGTATAATTGCAAGACATTATGTTCAACATGCATTGTGATGTTCTGATCACAATGTGATGTGTTTAAGTGTTGTAACAATGTCTTTAGACACCATTGAATTTTTTTGAAGTTACTTCTCTTTGATTATCTGTAGTTTTGTTTATTTGTTTTGTATAAGGTTACACCCAATCCCCAACATGGTGTCAGAGTGAGTGGTCCAGATCTCGGTTGTTGTCTGTAAATCTTGTTGAGTCAAATCTATTTATGATTGACTCTAGATTGGTGATGTTTTGACTATAACCTTGGAAACAAGTTAGATTTTTTAGATACCGAAGATTGATCCTCTTGTTTTGAATGGATGTAATTATGCTATTTGGGATCCAAATATGGAAACCCTACTAAAGAGTAAATGACTATGGCAATATATGAAGAGTGCAATTCCAGATCCAACAAACGATCATATGAAGTTTGTTGTTGATGGAAAGAATGATGAGGCTGTGGGGGTCATCATGACCTATATCTCGTGGGATATTTGATTTCACGCTAACAGAATCAACTTTCCTCATCAAGTCTGGAAGAAGCTGAAGTATTTGTTCAACAAAGTCGATGAAATCCATGTCATGTAGTTGGAGAAAGAGTTGATCTCTCTTGATTCTCATCATTTCAACAGAATTGAGAACTATTTGGCCCGTGTGAAAGAACTGTAGTTGAAATAGGGTGAATTTTGGAAAAATTATCATAAGAAAGATGGAAAACTCATGGATATGGTCTCGATGAATTTGAGAACACCATTTGATGTGTTCGTTTCGACTTTCTACACCAAATGGTAAGAACACAAGGAAGATGGTAAGGATTATACATTTGAAGTTTTCTATGGCTTATTGATTAGTGATCAACACAAATGACTTGATGAAGGGAAGCTTGGTGGAAAACATCAAGCTCACTTGCTCAAGGTAAAGGGAAAGGTGAATCATAAGGAAAGAGGACGATTTGATGCCCCTATACAAAGACTGGAATGCTTCCATGAGAAAATTGAAGGGAAAACATATACAACCTGGAAGAATTGAAAGAAGAAGACACATGAGTACTATGGAAAGACTGTACATGTGGAGAGAAACTACCACAAGAAGAGAGATAACTTAGAGGATAAAGTCAAGAGAATTGAAGGAGACATGTTGATTTTTCATCGACTTGTTGATAATTTCACCTTCCAAGTCGAAACTTCTCAAGCGTTGCTTTCTCATTCCACACATAATGAATGTGTAGTCAATTTTGGTTGCACTCATCATATGGCCAATGATTCTTCCTTGTTCACATCCTTAGATAAATTTGTGGAGAGAAATATCTATGTTTTTTATCGTGGTGATGTTCCCTCTTGACATGGAAATATTGTCGACATCTATAATGTGCCGAATCTTAGTGAAAATTTGTTGTCGGTTTCTCAATTAACATAGACAAGTAAGATTGTGGAGTTCTGGCCATATCGTTTCTTTCTCAAATATCTAAAGAAAGGTCAGATGATTTTCGTCGAAGGGTTTCTTGACCCAAAGGAAAATTTGTACAAGTTTTGTGACATGACTCAACTTGAATATAAACTGACTGCTCTTATTGCTCAGACTGATGAACGAAGTTGAATTTGGCATGAATGACTCAGACACCTAACTTTTCGGAGTCCGCAGTTGATGGAAACACATAATATAGTTTTTGGTCTACCTAAAGTTTCCCCCCTTGATGGAGTCTATAGAGGATGTGTGTTGGGTAAGCATCATCATGCACCCTTTGACTCTGGCAAAGTGTGGCAAGCACAAAACCTCCTGGAGTTGGTTCATAGTGATCTATGTTGCATAAATTTACTTTCCTTAGTAGGTGCAAGGTATATTTTGACCTTTATTGATGATCTCTCTCATTTCACTTAGGTTTATTTCTTGAAAAACAAGAATCAAGTGTCTTTGAAAAGTTCAAGGAATTTAGGGCCTTTGTTGAAAAGCAATGTGTTCGACCCATCAAGTGCTTGAGATCAGATGATGGTGGTGAGTATGTGAATTGACCTTTTGAGGAATACCTTGTTCGATCTGGTAATGATTGGAAGTAGTTGGTTCCTCATACCCCTCAACATAATGGAATTATAGAATGCAAGAATTAGACATTAGTCGAAATGGTTAGATTTATTTTATAGGCCAAAGACTTGCCTCCTCGCTTCTGGGTTGAAGCAGTCTATTGTGAAAACTATATGTTGAATCCTATTTTGACTTGATATATTCCTTTTGTGAACCCAATCGAATGTTGGTGTGGAATAAATCCCTCAATTGGCCACCTCTGTGTGTTTGGATGTGTTGAATAGGATCATATTTCTAATGATTGTAGAAAGAAATAGGATGCAAAGAGTCATTCTTGCATCATGATGGGATATTATGAAGAGTCTAAATCCTATTGACTGTTTGACCTTATCAAACACTAGTTTACTATCAGAAGAAATGTATGGTTTCATGAGAAGTATTCAAGCATTAAGATGTTGAATGCTTCCTATGGTTTGCTACAAGATGGTCCCTTTGATGTTGTTTTCGATAATGGATCTCCTGATTTTTTAGTCCTTCGACTAGACAGTCAAACTCTGTTCCTATTTCGATTGGGTCGACGATCCCTGAGTCAACTAGTCAATTGATTTCATTCTTGACTGGTCCACCATCTCCTTCGACTGAAACTATTCCAAATTCTAATCGACCTTCAGCAGTGGACATCAGTTCACCCCTTTCTTTCCTACCTTGTACAACTATTTACTGCAAACATATTTTCAGTAAAAGAACAAAAAAGATACAATGATAAATACAAATACTACACAAATATTTTTCCCCTCGAAACCCAAACAGGGAAAACCAACATATTCTATATTCATTCATTGTGATACATTGTTTAAAATACAATATACATATAGGAGCCAACAACATCCAAAACCCTAACCCAATGACCTGGATTAGTCAACAACCCTAATTCCTTAAGCGAAAATAGAAAACCATTGGCAAAAACCATCTGTCGAAATCACCCAACAATGGGAACAAAAATTGAGGCGACAAGAAAAATGAGGAAAAAATGTGACACGTTTCCCGAGGAAAACATTATCTTCATGATCATTCTATTGGTTGTGTCGTCTTCATAAGAAATCAAACATTAAATATTGTTGGAATTTCTTCGAGACTGGTCATGGGAAAGGAGAGCATGACAATGCAAAGGCATGTGTAAAACGAGCACTTCAAAGGTAAAAGATGAACCATTAAATAAATTATTCTTGAACTGTGCAGGTTTTTTTGGCATCTTGGAATCCAAATGTAGATATATCTATCCCATATGAAGTCAGTACAATACATGAGACTCAAAAATTGCATTAAATTAAAACAAATCCCTACCAAAATGTGTATGCATTTGATAAAAGGATTGCATCTTGTTTTTGTTCAATTTGCACAGAGGACACATAATCCGATCAGATTTGTGAAAACAAAATTGGCAAATATGTTAAAGCTTGGAAACATATAGAAATTAATACAAAGGGGAAAATGCCACTTGTAAGCTCAGAGGAGATGGAATCAAATGACACTACAATGTCAACTGATGGTGATAGATTTTTTTATCTTGTTAGAGAAGCTAAAATGTTACAATTGTTCAAAAATATTTGTTATGTTTAAATAATACATAGATGTACACTATATAAAATATATATTATAATTTATAATACATAAGTGTGCATGCTGATCTAATGATTTGTTTGTTGGCACATGGGGCCTTATTTGCAGGAGATGTATTTGTTGTGGTTGTACCTGTAGACAATGATGAAAACGTTAAATATTATTTGATGCAGTGCACAAAAAGAAAGATGAAGTTATTGGAGGATTATAATGATGACGATTTTATATATGAAAGAAGATCCATCATATTGAAAGACCATTTTTTTCAAGAAACCCATCAAACTGAAAGTCATGTTCACTTTCAAGACTATCAGTCAGATGTCATAAGTTAACGATATAGTCATTTGGTATGTGTAGTGCACATAAATTTTATAGAGGTTCAATCAAATAAAAAATTGAAAGTTAGAAAATGGAAAATGACAAAATCCAATCATGAATGAATAGTTGAAGATGGCATACCATTACGGTGTTTGTAAACAACATTCCAGAAACTAAAAAAAAAAAAAAAAGATTGTATCAAGTACATTTATATGGATATGTAGGATTCCATCTTGTTTGGTTTACTTTTGTGGTCCATTCGAATAAGATGAATTTTGATGAATTGTTGTACTACTTTAAACAATTTTGCACATAAAACTAGATCTCAATTGGTTGTCAATTATAAAATATTCAGGTCCCCATATGTCCTCTGGACCACTTAAGGGATGAGATAACATGATTTGGATTTTTCGATCATGCCTTGAATAATTAGATAGAATATACATGTCTTACATCTAATATGTTGGTTTCAATTTTTAATGTACTTGTATGCAATGATTTTGAGTTATAAATGGAGATCTTAAACATATTTTCATGTCACATATATCTCTTAGTTTATATTCCAAATCATGGTACAATGAAATCATGACCTACAATGTTTGGGGGGGTCATATTTAATAGATGCTAGAAGGTATGTTGTAATGTTTGTAACTTAGAATTGGATAAGAAATGCTGCAATCTTTGTAAGGCCCATGAAGGCAAGGTGCAATCTATGAGAAAAATGCACTAGGCGATGAAACTACAACCATGTCTTGTAGTAGTTGGTTGAAGTTGCAATGACGTCGTAAATTATAAAATTTTCAATATATGAAAAATTGTGTAGTGAAAATGTTCATTATAAATTCATTTACTACATTTTAATGTTCATTGTTACATGTTAAGTGAGCCATGATTGGTTTGAGATTATTTCATGATGCCTTATTGCCTAAATATTTATATCAATTTATATTTTTGTATAACTTATAAAACTTGCAAGAAATCATTATTTGATCTAGGTTGATATAAGTGGCCACCCACCTATTCCAACTGGCTCAAAGCAGTTTGTTGGCAACTTACTAGTTTTAGCAGTTTTTCGGTTCCTAAACTTCTGAGGTCATTTTGAGGGACTAAATGATGATTTTCATGATCGGGCACCTCAATGATGGCCAAAATCTCTGATTGAGCCTCCAAAATGAAGCTCCTCATTGATACCTTTCCAATGAGCTATTGTTCACCCCAAATGAAGATCGTATGCCAAAGTTATGCCCCCAAGAAGTTGATACACCAAACTATCCAAAATGGGGTCCACAAAATTGTTGGCTTTTCATCTTCCGGGGTTATGGTTTTAGATTTTTATTTATGTTAAAAAGGCCTTAGGAGCCTCATTATAACAATCATATTCTTGTGAATGTAAGTAGACATCACATCTCTTCTGAGAGAGAAACTGTCACCATTCTAGCGAGTCTTTGACTCTGTATTTCTATAGTTTTGTACATTTCGCTCATTAATAGAAATTGTGTATTACTGTATATCCGTGCCTCTTGTTATATATCTGGTATATCTCTGTTATATTATTGGCTATATCTGTATATCACTATTTTATATCTCCGCTCTCATTTCGTGCTGAAAATAATCCAGATCATTATTGTACCATGTCATTTGTATTTAAACTGGGATCTAGTACAATATTTTAGTTGTTTATATCATTATTGTACCATGTCATTTGTATTGAAACTAGGATGTAGTGCAATATTTTAGTTGTTTATAGTGTTTATAGGACTGATTCGATTGTAGTAGAATAAAGAACATCTCATATGCCCCTACTACTCAAACTATTTGTGATGCTTTTCCAACAATTGAAGAAATCAAGGCATGAAGAAGTGCAACTATGGATTCTACAACAAGGTTTATAAATATAAGATCAATACAACCAACTTAGCAATCACAAGATCAAATTATATGTAGTTTTTAGGGTCAATATAATGTATGCTTCTATTGAATCCATGCACCTTATCCTTGTATTAGATTATATGTAGTTATTGAGAACTATAAATTTTAAACTTGTGTTGTTTGGGTTATGATTTTAATCATTAACATGTATTTCAATCTTTCCAATTGTACATGATAAATATTAGTCATGCCAACACCTTATAAATATTAGTCATGCTAACACCTTGTGGAGGCCATTGGCACAATTGAACAACTCCATAGAATTCTTTGCATATTCCAAACTTACACACATTCTATTCCTTTGGAATTTTTTTTTGTATAACTATCTTTATTCTAAGATATAAAGTAAAAATTTCAACAAAGCAAAAAATTCAATAGAAGTAGACTAGATCTTTTGCCTTCATGGATGCCAAACTATTATGCTTTCAAAAATATCAATGAAAGTAGACTAGATCTTCTGCCTTTATGAAGGCTAAACTATTATGCTTTCCTGACTTGATATTGCTCTATGCTCTCTAAAGTTTCTCACATGCCAATAGAATTGGTATCCATTAAAAAAAATATAGGACTTAGTAGAAAAAATTCAGAAAATATGGAATATGTTAAAAACTTTTGTATTCTTCTTTCTTTTTTCCCTTCTCCGGTTCATTTTCCCCTATTTAAGTGGTAATAGTGTATCATTAGGAAAAAAACACTCAGATACATCACCTTCACCTTGACATTTTCTAAAACAAAATGCATCTCTTGCGTCCAATTGAAAATTATTATTTCCATTTATCTCTTAGTGTATTGGATTTGATAGTTGAAGTAAAAGACGAGGTAATAACAATGAACCTACGAATATTTAAGGAGCCCATGATCCACAAGTAGGAGTAATTCATAGATTGAACGGAATTTAGAGAAAATTTATGGCAAAGGGTTTAATATTTGGAAGATCGAGATGAACTACTTCTAATTAAGAAGGAACTAAGCTTTAGATCATTATGAAAAAGACTAGATCGAAATATATGATCGATAAACATCTAAATAAGAATAATGCTATAGCAATGATAATTGTCATGTTTAATATATGAGAGTAATTTTTATTAAATCCTTTAAAAATAACATTAAAATACATTTAGTCAACCACTTTTTAAAAATAATATTAAAATACATTTAGTCAACCTTGTGTAGACTTTATGAGACCGAGAGTGACATGAATAAAGTATATTTACAATGGAAAACTGTGATATAAAGCATGTTAGAGGAAGGAAAAATAACTTGTCATATAACATCTATGAAATGGTTGGTAAATCAACTTGTGATTATTGTGTCATCTTTGAAGAAGATCGAGTTATGACCTTGCCATGCATTCTCATAGCTTCTTATGATAATTTAGTGATGTCATTCTCATATCTTCTTATAATGATTGAGTGATGTCATTGAAGCTTGATGTTGATCACTATTCTAATGAACATTTTCTAATTGTAAAGGCATAATTTATATTTTGTTGTATATTGTTCATTTTCTAATTGTAAAGGCATAATTTACATTTTGTTGTATATTGTTCAATTTATGACATGCTTATTAATATTGCATCATGATATTATTGGGTCAATTATTGCTTTGTGACATTTGAGTTGAGTATTTTTGATATCCTAGTAGTGTTATGACCATCCTTCACCGTAGGAGTCTTAATAGACTTGGTATGACCATGGGATTTACCATCTAGTTGTTTCTGGGTATTTAAAGAAGTTGAAATTTTGGGAGAAGAGGTGGTAATCTTGAGAAGAGATATATGACGAATTGCATGTTATTATTTTGTTCCACTTGTTGAATATTGATAGACCTAATCGAAGTTTCAATTCATTTAGTCTCTCATGTTTTGACTTGACATTGGAATCAATGGACAACTGTGGTGAATGTGGAAATGATATAGTTCCTGTTTTGACTTGAAATTGGCATCAATGGAAATAGTAAATGTGGAAATGGTATAGTACATGATTTGTGTAATGGCAAAGAATAATGATTTTGTTACTCTTTTTGGGATGCTAACAATTTTGATTCTTGATTTGATAGAATTGTAATAAAATGAGACATAGTTTGTGTGTTGATGATTCAATGGTCCCATATTGGTTTTAGTTACTTGGGTGTAAAGAACAATATAAAATATACGAAACACCGTATATTCTAACAACCATGAAACATATATGCATTATATTTGCTGAGCACATATATCTAATATATGATTTTAGAAAACTGCAATGTGACCTTTAATCACATGGTCTTGGACCTATGCCTCCAAGAAAGTGCAAAAATATTCATCTTTGTTAAGAATATTGGTGCCATCCTCAGATGCTAGGTCATCAAGGCTTCTATGAATTGTGAATTCGCACTAATTCTTCCATGGTTACAAAAACAATATAAATTTAGGCCATGTGAAACATAGAATAAGCCATGAATTATTTGACACTTCTAATGCAAATAAGGCATCCAATAGGCTAAAAGGCTTATTACGCTGCTCTCTTTTGAATTGGGCTGAAATTTCTATGAAAAGAGTATGTAATGAACATAGTTCAATTCTTTCTTCTGGAAAACACCTCTTTACTAACACTTGAAGGCACTACGTGTATATGTGTTGTTGAGTCTCAGTTTTGACACTTCTAATGCCCTATCTTACCCCCTATCTAAGCATATTTTACCTATGCCACGTGTATCTAATTGATTGTTTCCTCCATAAATACACTCGATGATCTTGTTCACGTGCATAAGAGGTAACTTATGATTAAAGCATTATTTGTTTAGTTTTATTGAGTTTATTCGATTAAATGTTTGATTATGTATGATCCTAATCACTTTGAATCTTAAGCAACATGATCTGGTACCCAGTCTATTCCGGTACCAAGGCTCCACCTATTCTGGTACCAGCCTGTGCTAATCCGGTACTAGACATAATTCAAAATTTTTGAATGTTTCTAGAAGAAAATATGGCTCATGGGTTTTGTCCAGAGCGATGTTTTCATGTGGACGCATGGGTCAGAATTCACCCAGCTCTCACGCATGGACCTCCAGCTTAGGGGGAATGATTCTGCCAAAATTAACAAAAAAACTCAAACTGCCAACTTGCGCCTCAATTTCCATGCATATGGTATCAGATCTAGAAATTATAATACATGGGTTTTGTCCAGCATATGGAAAATTTAGTACGATGTTGGACGTTTTTTAAAATTAGAATTGGTTTGAGAGATATTGGTGGGGTACTAACTCGAATCTGCCCAAATTGTTAAAAAAACACAGATTTTTGGGATTTATCCTAAAATTGTAAAAAATGTTTTCTTAGCTTGGGGGATTCAGTTTCATCCATTCCTCCATGGATTTTATGTATAAATAAGACCTCATAGGTCTGAGTAGGGAGAAATTACTATGCTGTAAGATTGGTTCTTGAAGAAGGAATTGTTATGTTGTAGGTTTGATTTTTGAAGATTGTTGGTTGTACACCTATTCCTCAAGTAATGATATAATTTCAGTTTATGGATTATATGTGTGCATCTACATCATCTCTACTATAAGTCTCTCTTAAGAGCTTCGTTGTTGGTATGGTAAGGGCCCACCGACCCAATCAAGGTAAGTCTCTTTGTAATTAATTGTGAATATGATTCTTGTTTTCTGTGTGCGAACAAAGTAATTTTATGTTCGATTATAACATCTAATTCCATCTCTGTCATTTTTCAGTGATACATTTGATAGCAGGTCATATAGATGCGTGGTAACTCTAAGTGAGTGGAAGCTTTGTGTGCAATAAAAGATTTCTGAGTGCAATGATTTCTGAGTAGTTACTTGTCATCTTTGCATGAGTATATGAGAACAATCATTTGATTAAATATTTTAGTGTTTGTCTAAACTAAATGTTGTAGTGTGTGTTTTTATTTTCCCAATATAGGAACAAGTTGGATCTCCATATTTCACCCTACATGAACCGATAATGGAGTATCTCAACATACCTAGAATTTCTTCCAGAATTGATTAAGTTATGAGTGATTGTCTTTTAAATGGTGTGTGCAGAAAGTTTATCACTATTTTTTATTGTTACAGGAAACAAGATCTGAGTTCATCTCTCCATTCCATGAGCCTCTAATGAACATATTTGTCACCTAAGAAAGAACCTTTTTCTTAATTGTTTGCTTGAGAGGTTTTATTATCAGTTTTCTCTTCTAAGTTTGAAGTTGTGTGAAGCATTTGGATATTCTAAAATAGAGTGTTAGTTGTTGTTAAGAGTAGTAGCCACAGATAACTAAATCAAAGTCCATCTTTCCACTTCATGAGCTTGTAAATGGACAAGGCATTATCTGAGCAAAACCTTTTGAGTGCATGATTGCAAGTTTTGCTTTCTAATTTATGAATTGTGTGAAGAGTGTTATCTTTGAAGTGTGAAAACAAAGTATTGGTTTTTATATGGGTTTCTTGATTGAACTATACTCATCAGACATAGGAACATATCTATTATCGACACATATAGTGCATCAACTCTTTTGTTTACGAATCTCGGTTGATAATTTATGTTTGGTAATATATTATGCAAATAATTGCACCAACATGTGTCATTATAGATTAGAATGGATCAGTTTCAGATCCACTTCTAGCTCACAGTTCAAGTACAATGAACAATGATTTTATAACATGTGACTATGTGTTTTCTCTAGATTCGATAAGAGAACAACTAAGTGTTAAGTTACATCTCTTTCCAGGCTTTAGTGTCACCATAAGAAACAGAGCACTAAAGAGTTCATACAAGTTTTCATTCAATTGTATATGTATCCCCTACAATATGTCACATAATTTCTCTATATGATGAGGTCCAACATGGTTGATTGATCCATTCTGATGAATCACTTAAAATATCATTAGGATCCAGTCAGTTATCCATATAAATGTCATTGTATCAGTCATATATTATTCCAAAGATAGCTTGTGGCAGTTTATAAATTTGGAAGTATCTTGTTTATAAGATTTAAAGTAGATCTCCTAAACTTATATTTCAAAATCTTCTCACCACAAGAATTTTTATCTATATTTCACCCAACTAGAAATAAACAATAGATAAGGTTAACAAAATGGATAGGAACTACACCTCAAATGTGGGAAATAGAAACAAAACAATCTCATTTTGTCAGGGTGTCATATTGCAAGCCATAATTAGCTTTGAGGTTAACATTCATTCAATGTTAGATCAACAAGAATTCACCTTGGAACACATCCTAATTGTTATAAACTGCCAAGTGCATTCATGTTTAACAAGTTATGCTAGAGTTTTCTTCCTTTAAAAAAAGACATGCTTGCAAGGGGGTGTAAATCATTAACACAAGATTGTATCCATATATATTCCAATCCTACACATTTAGGCTAGACAAAAGTAGAATATTGACATGTAATTTGGAAGAATACTAGAGATTGAAATGCAAAGAAAAAACATCCAGTGCCTTTATATATAGTCATGTACATTAATGTTTACCATATTTGGCAAAGAGGGGGAAAATCACTCGCGAGATCATCGTAACTCACATCAAATTGAGTAAACTCTTAATCAAATATTAACCGTATCTTCATTTAGACCATGATTTGACCTCACATGCATGTACAATGTACCTTAATATGCATGCCATTATCCATTTTATGGTTGTCTACAAATGGAGGCAGCCATTTTTTCCCACCACCCTTAGCATTGCTAAAGGAATAGATCCAAAAGTGATCTTTCTCATTTTTGTGCTTGAGAAACCTCGAGGTTTCCAATGTTGAAGATTGTTATGCATTTCTATATACAGGAAATGAAACAACGATTTATAGGTTACTTTACATAATTTCAAATATCAACAAACTTACAAAATAAAATTTCACAGTTCAATATAACTAAAACTTACCAGAAATATGAAAATTGTTGTACGTGATGTCCTCCTCCTGGACCCAAACCTCTCTATAATTCCTCCCTACAAAAATGTGATGTGCTCCTCTTGGACCCAAACCTCTCAATATTCCTCCCTACAAAAGTTGCAAGCAATCAATATGGATTAAAGAATACAATACAAACAAGAGAATACAATACAATACATGATAAATATGGATTAGATAACACAATACAAACAAGGGCCATGCGACCACAATGCCTTGTAGCTAAATGCTAAATTTTGTTTCATTTTTTCATAGAGACTAAGATGACTTACATGACTCCTCACAAGAATTCCATATATAACTAAAATCAAATTTAAGACTCAAGTACTTGTAAGAAGGAACTAACTTTGATTAGTTACCTTTCAATGCGATTGCTAGAATTTCCTCATGGGAGGTACTTATTACCATTACCTTTACTTTTTTGTACATTAGTTTTCATTTTAGAATAAGTGAAAAAATTGTATACAAAATCAAGATGTATTTCAAGACTATCTTTGTTCTTTGTCAACAACATAATGTCATCTATGTAAATCAACAACAACAAAGCATGAATTGTTATTCTTATTCCCCAATTTTACAATAACCTTTTCATATAAGTTGAGTGTAACTTCTCTCCACTCAACTATAATAACTACTTTTCCCGTTCCTTTGCAAAGTTTTATTCGAGGCATTATATCATAGGCTTTAGCAAAATCAACAACCCAAAGACAAATTATATTTCCTCTCCCTCACGTATATAGACATCAAATATATAGAAAACGAGGGGGATGACTAAGTGGAGTTGTGAACAAAAATCATGTGAACTTGAATGGTAACATATTGACTTGTAGGTGTTATCGTAAGACAAAAATGTGTACTATATTAAAATCCTTCAACATTTTTAATGATTATCAAACACCCTCAAACATCAAAAAAACAAAACAAGAAAAAAACTAAGAAGTGGATAGTTTATGTCTAAAGTGATAGTATTTTCATCACTAACAAAGGAAAAAGGAAAACATTGTTTTGAAATCGAATTTCAGAGAACAAAAGTTGACAAAATTAAATGCACATTTTAATGGAATTCACTACACAAGACAACATGTGCACTATAGGAATGGTTTTATTGAGAAAAACTTATCAATGCTCCAACACAAATAAACTCTTGTCAAACATAAACATATCTATATGTCCATAAGATAACATTTTAGAAGGAAATAATTGGTTTAACCTACCATGCTTTGGTGGAAAATATTTTGTGAAAAGGAAAGGAAACAAGGGAGAAATTATGAGTAGTGTGTAGGAGTTCCCACAAACCAATTGAAACATATTTCATTGAATGGGATATACGAGAAATGAGAAATTAAAATGTCTTTATTTTGAGACAAAAGACTAGACAATGATTGTTTGAATACAAATTCCTTGATCATCCCATCATGATGTCGAAGGATGAAGATGCGTGATTGTTAAAGTACAGTTGAAAAATCCAATTTTTCTTAAACAAGAGAAAGAATTTTTCATTTTTCAAAATATATATTATTTGATATCAAAGACATCAGCAGAGGTCACATAAATGCATATTTATAAAGTCACAAACCCATGAAAGCAGAGATAGTCAATATCTTACCTAGGAAAACAAAATCCCTTGATCAATAACATGACAACTTCCAAGCACATCAAGAAAGGCTCAAGAAACTTAATTTTGAAAAGAAACTAAATAGACATAGTGCTATATCATAATCCATGAAATAGAACGCTAGTCATATGGGAAACACATATATACAACTAGATGCACATGCATGTTGCACTGTACCTCAAATTCGACAAAAAACTCAAGAAATAACACAAGAGGACTATAAAAGATGCAAAGTTTTGCAAGGCACACATCACAAATTACATGAAAAAATAATGGGAAAGATTAATGCCCTCATAACATTACACACAAAATATCCAAATCTATGTAAAGAAACAAAATTCCAGAAAGACAACACAACCATAACACAGTTTCAAAATCCATAAAACACCATTTCATTTCTAAACGACCACCTTTAAAGGCATGGGTTCCAAGGATTCAACAAGGAATTCCCACAACCAAAAGTCTAAATAGGCAAAAAAAGAGTCAAAGGTCATAAATTACACAAACGAAAGTCAACCAAGATTTAGAATGGTTGAAAGAAAGAGTTGTTGATCTTACACCAAGTTTTTGGTTGTTATGTAAGAAGATATGGTAGGAGGAAATGAAAGTAGTGTTGTTTGAACCACAACCTTCCAAGAGACAGGTTCAATTTCAAAAATGACTTCCTACATCCAAATCCCAAATAGGAAGCAAAAGACCTAGAAACCTAGAGAGAAAATATCAACTTCCCTTGAGGAATTCAACAAGCTTACACAAAGCCTTGAATCCCAAATTAGGGATATAAGATATAATAAACAATTTCAAAAAAAATAAAATTGTAGTAGAATAATGACCACAAACCATGGAATTTCTTGAGTGCCAATGCCACATAATTAGAATGATTGAAATGAATTACATGAAATTCCCACAAAAGAAAATCATTGGGACTAATAGGTACAATCCAATGTAGATATAGTGTGGGAGTCCAAAAGAAACTCTTATATTAGTGTTGAATGTAAGAAACAAAGGAAGGGAAAACATAGCTAAGAATCTCTAGTTTAAGATCTATAAATTCTGATTCCAACTCTAACTCTCTGTAGGCAAGTCAAAGTCTTCAAACATCAAGTCAGATCCACAAGTATTGACAAATTAGACCTCGAACCACAAATAGCTCACGGGTTATTAAGCTTCCCATCGAGTCTAACTTGCAAATGGATGGAAAACTCACGGGCATCAAATAAGAGGACCAAAGACTAAAGATCACAGTGTTGTATGAAAGAGGGAGAGGATGACAAAGCATGATCCTATATAAATGTATGAAGACATATTATGTTTTTCATTGAATAAAAACTTGGCAGTACCCATTAAAATGAGTTTTAGATACAAATTTAACATGTGTATATCTATGATGTAACCTATAAAGTTCCAAAAATTATATATACATTAAGTACAAAAATGAATAAAGTTCAAAAATTTGTATATATATATATATATATATATATATATATATATATATATATATATATATTAAGTACAAAAATGATTAAGTAATCATTTGATAAAGTTCTCATAGAAACAAACTAGAACTTACAAATGCAACATATATGATCTATGAATTATCATATATGGCCATGTTCTCCTCCACCACTCTCTCCTCCAAGTTGGCCTACAACACATTTGAAATGCATATAGACATAATTGTAAGTACTTATTGTTATCACTGAAAAATTGCTCACCGCAATACAAGCAATGGTTGAAGACAATATCAACACAACACATTAATCAACACACCTCAAACATTTACAAAACCTATTTAGCAAGTAAATCTATGAAAATAGTCATTGAATTTCAACACAAATTTACCAAGGCTTACTTGTGCACACCGTGCAGGCCGACGTAGCGTTGAATTCACAAAATGCGTATCCCACATGACTATATCCATAAGAACTCGTGCATATGAGAAAATGACGCATTAATGCAATTGGTCGGGCATCAACCACTTCCAGGTCGAAATGTACCATGACAAGACCATAAGATCGGCCCGAAATATTGCCTTGGGGCTACTGAAAGGATGGGAAGTACCTGCAAAGGGATCCCATTCAAACTATGAGCAAGCTAAGAAAAATATTGCATTGGTCCTATAGATACATGACCAAGGCTTAAAAACAAGAAGAGCCACTAATCAACTAATCACATTGATGTGTTGTCTTGTTGGCCTAACTAGGCAGTTAAAGGGCCTCGTTTTTCTCACCCAAGTGGAAAAAGGAACTTAACAAATTGGTGATGATACTAGGGATTAGGATCAAATTCCTCCCCTATTAGGTCTCTATAGTTTTCTGATCTGAAAATAGAAGGCTGACTTGTTATGCTATGCAAGCACCCTCTACTTCATTAAAATAAACTTTATAGGACCTTGCTTCATGTGTTAAAATATGCAAGATAAAATTATGTCCCAAATTTATGCTTCTTCCTTTAAATGTTCATGTGTGAGAAAATGTTATCTTAAATGGTTAAATATGTACTTTAAATAAATACACAACAACACAACTTGCAGCAAATAAACCATCAAACTCACAACAAGAACAACATGATAAAGGAGTTCACCCCTCTCCGGGCTACATCTCCTTGAGCCTCCATTAATGGACTTGGCTCTCTGGGATTAATTTGTCAAAAGTTATTTTACAAGATGCTTCTCAACTCCAATGGAAAAACAGACTGTACCGTTGGTATCAGAACACATAAAAACCCCAAAAATGACTAATAGAACTCTGAAAACGGATCATGGCTCATCCGGGCATGACCTCTTCTACATGTGGCCATAAGCTTCCCTAAGATTCTCTTTGGAAAAAACACCTGTAAAAGTCCTCAAAAGCCTCTGAAACCTGTCCCAATGTGTTCAGAGCATAATAATTAGCCAAAAATGACTATTTAGTCACAGAAAACAAACTTGGACTCACCAAAACATGTCCTCAATCAATGAGGGCTTCAAGCTCCCTGGAGCTTTCTGAAACTTCAATGGTTAAAAACCTGCAAAATAAGTCTTCAAATGGCCTTGATAATAGTGCCAATGGATTCAGGACGTCCAAAAACTCCTAGCTGGGCTTTTACGACACCTCAATCGGCCAAAAAATGAGAAAGATAGGCCTCCTGCCATCCTCTTCCTTCAAGCTTGCTGGCTTTGGTTCGCCAAAACGCACCTCTGTGTGCTTGAACCAAGAACACGCTCCAAAACGCGTGTTTAAACCCAGCACCATGCATAACCGAAAAATGGTCCAAACTGTAGGACAATTAATGGAACTAAAAATCCCAACCGCCAAGGTCGTGGTCATGTGGTCTTCCATAAGACCGTGCGCTCAAACAAAAAGGGCTGAGTTTTTGAGCCAATGGTTACATGCCACTTGTCGGGCGCACGTTTAACCATTTGAAAACCAATTTCAAAAACCCGTGCTCCATGGCAAGGTCACATGGATTAGCGCCCATAACCATGGGCTAACCACAACTCCCGCGCGCTCTCTGTGTTTACAAGGGTCACATGTTTAAAGTCTATGCAACCAGGGGCTCGTTTACATATTCGCGATCGTATGGTCATATGTGGTCCGCATATAAATGGGGGCTGGGGCTTTGCCCCAGCCCTATCCGTGCCCAAACCTTAACAACATTCAATTCAAATATAAACAAAAGCATATGTTAAATAAGTACCAACGCATGGCGCACCGGTTGGGCGGCCATTGCCAAAGTGCTCGATGGTGGAGATCCAGGGTTCGAGTCCGGTGGACTCCATAAAATTTTGAACAACACCCAAACCAATAGCAGGGTGCCATGTGGCAGCCCACGACTGGGCCACGTAGCACCTCATAATTTGCCAAATACCATGCCATGTGTCACTAACAGATTCGCCCAAAATCTGCCAATAAATGAATGCCACATCACCTGCCACGTTAGTGGTCGTACCTCTTCCATTCAGATCTGCCACATCATCATACGGACATGCCACGTCAGCATCCGTATGGACTGTACGGACTGCACAGTCAGCATCCATTTTTTAACCTGTTTGACAATTCGAACAGATCGCGATATCTCTCGCTCCTGACGTCCATTTGAGACGAAACAAGTTACGTTGGATTCATGATGACGAGGGCTATGCTCCTGTTAGTTTTGAGACAATTCCGAGAACGTTTATTTTTGAGCTAAAATTTGACCCCTGGTCCAGATTTTGATCACGCCTTCCCACTGAAAGGATTTTGGACCCACAAAAGCTTATGATTATCTATCTGCTTTCAAGTTCTATCAATCGATTCTACTTGAAAAGTCTTTTCGACAATCACCTGGATACTTTGACATGCCTTGCACTACAACTGACTATGTCCCTCAACCACTGTTCTTTGGCTGCTGCTGACCCACCGTTCTCTCTGTGCTTGGAAGACTGCCAACCTTCCCACTGAGAATCAAGTCCCTCTTTCAAAATCTTTGACGTCAACACAATCAACTCTCCAATGGTTGCAAAAACTTTCCTGCGACATCTTGTCACAAGCCAAGAAAACCATCAATCTTAAAAACAAATTATACAAGACTGAAAAATGATGCCAACAAAATATTTTGTTCTTCAAAAAAACTGTCACATCCTGTACTTCATCAAAGAACATGGTGTTTTCCTACATATTGGTGTACTCAAAATCAACTTACAAGTCAACAAACACCATCGACTAAACACAAGTCGAAAAACATGATCGACACAACATAGTCGTCAGACAATCATCGACACTAGTTGAGACTCATTTGAAACATCTCAATCTTCCCAAAATGACAAGTCGACAAACATGATACACAATCATGTTACAATCATGAATCATTCATGATGAACCATCACCAGGTTTACTGCTTACACATACATAAAAACAAATGCATG
>ML791417.1:307345-332301 GCA_009831015.1 Picea engelmannii
AACTCTGAAAACGGATCATGGCTCATCCGGGCATGACCTCTTCTACATGTGGCCATAAGCTTCCCTGAGCTTCTCTTTGGAAAAAACACCTGTAAAAGTCCTCAAAAGCCTCTAAAACCTGTCCCAATGTGTTCAGAGCATAATAATTAGCCAAAAATGACTATTCAGTCACAGAAAACAAACTTGGACTCACCAAAACATGTCCTCAATCAATGAGGGCTTCAAGCTCCCTAGAGCTTTCTGAAACTTCAATGGTTAAAAACCTGCAAACAAAGTCTTCAAATGGCCTTGATAATAGTGCCAATGGATTCAGGACGTCCAAAAACCCCTAGCTGGGCTTTTACGACACCTCAATCGGCCAAAAAATGAGAAATATAGGCCTCCTTCCATCCTCTTCCTTCAAGCTTGTTGGCTCTGGTTCGCCAAAACGCACCTCTGTGTGCTTGAACCAAGAACATGCTCCAAAATGCGTGTTTAAACCCAGCACCGCGCATAACCAAAAAACGGTCCAAACTGTAGGACGGTTAACGGAACTAAAACCCCCAACCGCCAAGGTCGTGGTCATGTGGTCTTCCATAAGACCGTGCACTCAAACAAAAAGGGTTGAGTTTTTGAGCCAATGGTTACATGCCACTTGTCGGGCGCACGTTTAACCGTTTGAAAACCAATTTCAAAAACCCGCTCTCCATGGCAAGGTCACATGGATTAGCGCCCATAACCATGGGCTAACCACAACTCCCGCGCGCTCTTCGTGTTTACAAGGGTCACATGTTTAAAGTCTATGCGACTGGGGGCTCGTTTACATATTCGTGCACGTATGGTCATATTTGGTCTGCATATAAATGGGGGTTGGGGCTTAGCCCCAGTCCTATCCATGCCCAAACCTTAACAACATTCAATTCAAATATAAACAAAAGCATATGTTAAATAAGTACCAACGCATGGCTCGCGGTTGGGCGGCCATTTCCAAAGCGCTCGATGGTGGAGATCTAGGGTTCGAGTCCGGTGGACTCCATAAAATTTTGAACAACACCCAAACCAATAGCAGGGTTCCACGTGGCAGCCCACGACTAGGCCACGTGGCACCTCATAATTTGCCAAATACCATGCCACGTGTCACTAATAGATTCGCCCAAAATCTGCCAATAAATGAATGCCACATCACCTGCCACATAAGTGGTCGTACCTCTGCCATTCATATCTGCCATGTCATCGTACAGACATGCCATGTCAGCATGCGTACGGACTATACGGACTGCACAGTCAACGTCCATTTTTTAACCTGTTTGACGATTCGAACAGATCGCGATATCTCTCGCTCCCGATGTCCGTTTGAGACGAAACAAGTTGCGTTGGATTCGTGATGATGAGGACTACGCTCTTGTTCGTTTTGAGGCAATTATGAGAACATTGATTTTTGAGCTAAAATTTGACCCCTAGTCCAGATTTTGATCATTTTCATTATCACTCTTTTGTGTTTGCAGGAACCAAACCGGACCAACTTAATCCTTAGACACAACAATTCAGTCTCTAGTTGAGATAACTCATTTTAAATTTTAGTCCCTCCATTTCTTTATGTGTGCACGGGTTCGAGATAAATAGTCGCACAGAATGCGCAAAACTACGTATTTACCTTTATTTTTGTTCGCATAGACGACACATTGTGCATTACTATCTCCAGTAAAAACGACGCATAAGCTCTTTTTTCATAGATTGTAAATGCTTTTGAGGTTAGTTTCACCAATTACTTGTAGGTTTATTTTATGCACTTTGTAAAAGCCATAAAAAGTACGTTTTGAGTTCTTTATTGCATAGGTACTTAGCCACACATAGACATATAAAGGTGTAAAAAAGAACCATATCATCTTTCCCTTTCTTTGTTGCCACATGGATGGCTTAGTATAACATTTCAATTTCAAATTAAATCTTTTCTTTTACAAAGCGTCACATTAAATTGGGACTAGGTGATTATTTCGACATCTTTAATATGCTCTTCCCCTTTCACCTTTGAGTGATCTGGGGGAACAAAAAAAATGGTTTCTTAAGAAGTCTCCATCTCCCTTTAAATATAAATCATTTTAGGAGAGGCCAATACCTCTTAGTTTTATTTTTGAAACACAACCTTAAAGGATTTTTAAGGGCCCATACATGCCCACACGTTTTACAATCTTAGGATAGTGTCAAGTTTTTAAGAAATAGAAAAAACTAGGAGAGTTTAAAGAACTTGAAAGGGACCATACATGCCCACATGTCTGCAATCTAGTCATAGTTTTGAAGATTTATTAGATTAGATAACATTCTAGGAAGATTAAAGGATCAAAATTAAGTATCCACATGTCCACCATGATAGTGATCTAGGGATTTTAAAATTTCGCAAGGATTGCCTTGAAATTTAGTAAGTTAGAGATAAAGAAGATTTGTAAAGGACCAAGCTATGTCCACATGTTAAAATTTTGATCACTAACTTATTGAAAATCATCTGACACCATCACTTATTGCACATAAAATCACCTCACCACACACTCTAAATTTCTATCCTTTACTTGGAATTATATATTCTCTTCTCCCTACACCCATAAGAAATCTTAGAGAATCAGAAAGATTTCATATATCTTGGGAAAATTTCCACACCATTTTAATCAACAAGTTTGGTTCATGACCCCAATATCATATCCTATCTCAAATCCTAAAAGCAACCATTAAACAACTCATCTTTAACCTCCATAGGAGGAGCATAAAAGAAATTTGTAGTCTAAGTTAAGATCTCGGGGATAGGCATCCAAATAACTCCCCATTATCATTTCTCATTGAAACTTAGAAGTTCTGAAATAGGATATTGAAATCCTCTAAATCAAGCATTCCTACACCATAAGGCAAGGGGATACCCATGAAGGGTTGAAGGCCAAGGTCTATTTGTTCTATGCGTTCCTCCTTGGGTCACCCAACCCTTGGAAAGCATCCAACCCGTGACCCATTTCTTAAGCCAAAAATCTAAATGTCGTGCTTGATCAAGGTAGCTTAGTGGCCAAATCTAGGATTTCCACCTAGGTGGCAGTTGTGGGTCGCAATCACACCTTAATCAGATTTTGAATGGTTGTTGGGAATATTTCCAGTACTTTCAGGATATACCCCCTTCATCGCTCATTATAATTGATTGATTCATACCTTCACTAGTTCCTCTTCCAGTGGGTTCATGCCCCATTGTTGAGTGCTTTTGGAAGGCCTAATGCTATTTTGATAGGAAGGATGTTACGCCCTTTAGGACACATGTATTATTTTTCTTCCCCCATGTAGACAAAATCCAAACTACCCTACATTGTTACTCATTTAGTTTTTTATGTATTATCATAGATTACATGCAATTTCAAATGACATTGTTGAGATAGTCCAAAATATAAAACACACTTGTTTATTTATTTCTCTCATCAAAACACACACAATTTTTAGCTATTCCATAACCATACAAGAACTATAGAATCCTTATCATTTCGGATGCTTGTTTAGCCTCCCACTAGTGTTGCGAGATATTCTTGGTTTTACCGCCTCGTCGGTTCAACTTCCTCACTCACCTTTGAGTGTTGCGGTGTTGGGATCTACCTTACTTGGTTATACATTACTTTGTGAAAATACCCCCAACAACCCATATAGTAACCCTTCCTCTTCAGGAATTGGATCTCAAACCATCAACCACCATGGCAAGACAACAAAACCTACCATATATAACCCCATCCTCTTCTTCCCAGTTTGGAAAATCTTCCCCCCCCTCTCCTAGTTATATCGGTCATCCACCACTCACAAGGAGTAAGAAGAGAAACACACACTATGAGCGCCCACAACATGGGGGAAATACTTTTCAATATGGGGGCACTCATAGTACCCACCATAAATACAATCAAACCAAGAATAAATGTACCAACCCGTTGACGCTTGAATCCGCTAGGAACGAAACGACAACCTCACGAGGATGTAAATCCCCCTGCGTTTTTATAGAGTCGGTACTCCTCTTTAGATTTTCTTGGGACTTCTAAATATTTAGAATGCGGGACTTGATAGATGTTCGTCGTGGTATTTCAAAGAAACATAAATATTGTGAGAAAATAAAAGGAAAATGTTTTTTTTTTCTTGTTAAAGAAAGTTCATGAGAAAGGAATAGGAATCATACACTTCACACATTTAAAGCAAATAGGAAAAATTTCCTCACATCCATCATAGTTTAAGATAAAGATTTTTTATCACATAAAATAAAAAGGAAAATGATCCACATGCATAAGAGAACTTCAACAGAGTGGACACATGGGCAGTTCAAATAAAGATAATGATAGATCAACCTCAAATACTCTATATTCTGATAACAGGGTTACAAAGCACAATCAAGATTGTTCCCAAAGTAGTTCTCTTGAAATTTCTAAAAAAATATATAGTCTGTTATATATACTTTGAAATTTAAAATATGTTTGTATTAAAGACTGGGATTGGGGCTCTTGTGGACCATAAAGTAAACAAATACAATAAATAAGCTATTAGAAGGAAGACGGTGGGCGATAAAAGAACAACAAAACCCGGTAAGAAGAAAAGCGGAGTTATCAGTCTTCAGTTAAACCTTTATAGTGAAAGAGGTGGAATAACTGGATGAAGGACTTGATAAGGAAAAACAAGGATGTGATAAACATAAACTTACTATGATTGTCTCTCATGATTTCATTTGCTTACTGATGTCCTTTTATAATTTTCATCAACGGCTACATGAACCATATCAACTGTTTCTTGTCCTTCATTGGTCAGTCTATCGATAAATTTCTTGAACCATTCTTCGATGTAACTTTTCATTGGTGACACATTGATTTCATGTTGGATTTTGATGTTGAACAACTCACCCTCCAAGTCTCTTAGATAAAGGGAAATGCCATGTAATGCTTCTTCAATGTCCTGATATTTTACAGAGTAATCCACTAGCCAATTATCTATGTCATCCTCGTCATATTTAATTATACCATAGAAATTTTCAATTGACAATCCTTTAAAAATATCAACTTGCTCATCAAACTGTTGTTTTGTTAGGAACAATGAGTTGAGGATCGCCTTGGGATCTTGGACTTCGTTAGTGCTTCCGGATAGGTCCACCTTTGTGAGCCTTTTGAATAGTTCTTCCCTCCTTGATATGGCTTGGCTACATGCTTGAACAATGTTATTCAATTCCTTTATCTTTTCTTTCCAACATCCGTTCAACTGCTTGATCCGACTTGGAGAGGGAAGGTCCTACTCTCTTCTCCTTATCTTTTACATGTTGGAAAATTTAACACCAAAGGGTACCATGGAATCAATGTAAAAACCTTCTTCGATTTTTAGGTCAACTTGTAAATAATCATGGAAGGCATGCGCACTCGAGCCAAACAAAATCATGTTCTTTGAAATTTCCCAAGCTTCTATGATCAATGCCATTCTTTTCTTGATATTATTCTCCACATAGATCTTGGCTTATGTAAGTAAGCTTGAGGATCCTTTTAATTTAGCAGTGGGCGTGGTGGGTACAACAATTTCCAAAGGGATGTCAAGAAGTGGAAGAGGCATCAAGGTATCTTCCAGTTCCTTAATCATTTCCTTTAACTTTGTATTTTCCGCTTTGAGACCACAAATGGAGTTGTCCAATGCATTGCCGATTGCTCTATGGATTCTGGAAATTTGGGAAGGTCGCATGTTTCTTAAGTTAACCTCTGAATAAGATTTCCCTTTTTTGTTTCTCACATCACTCTTCTGAATAATTAATTTCTTAGATTTGATGTCAAAGACAATGCTTTGAAATACAAATGACTCTTCTTCATCGAAGGTCTCATTCTCAACAATTTCCAAGGACGGATTCTGGTGGGTCGTGCCTCCTGGCTGATCAACGTTAGGAAACATTTTCTTGATGTCAACCTTGAGCTCCATATCTTCAAGGGATAAGATGTTCATTCCACTTTTGATGCGATGTTCTTCTTCCTCTTGTACAATGTTATTCTTCTTCTTCCTTAGAGGAATTTTATGTGATCTTTCAATTTTTCCTAGAGGGGGGGTTCTTGTCTCCTCCTCCACCTAAACTATTGTTGATCAATTTTCTAGATGGATGGGACATTGGAGCACTTCTTCGAGATTTTGTAGTCTTAGGAGAAACAGTTGGGGACTGGGCATTCTTCTCGTTGGGACCCTTTCCTTTCTGTTTGTAAAAGTCATTGGTACTGAGTATTGTCTCCAAGTTGCCATCAATGTGAGTAGGAGCGCCTGATTTATTATCTTCTTTTTCTCCTAGAACAATGTGGATAAATGAATTGTTAAAACCCACTGTTAACATATGTTCCACAAAATTTTTGTTAGGGTCAAACCCTTTTATATCTTCAACATACTTGAGATTCAGGTTGTGGAAGTGGTTTGCAAATTCATCTATTTTGTTCATATTTCTGAATACAAAGTCCCCAATTTTCCAAGGCAAAGGTATGAATTGTTTTTTTTGTTTCTCATGAAAAAAGTGCAGCCATAAATTATATTGCCTTGCAACTTCTGTAATAAACATTATGTCGGATATATGGCATGGAAGAAAGGAGGGATTTTCCTTAGAACCACAAATCCTGATAACATTGTAATTTTCCATTTGCTCCAAGGTCATCTTTTTATCCAGGAATTTACTTGGTTGGGTGGATATTCTTGGGGTATCTTTTCCAAACAACAATACTTTAAAAACTAAGACAAATTCATTGAAAACTTCATAAAAATTCAAGGAAGCTTTGTGCCTCCACAATGCTTGGTACCAAAAGGTCATTGGCTCAAATTCACAATTCACCTTATTGCATATAGACAATTTAGGAAATTGACAGCAATGTGCTATCGTAAAAACCAAATAAGAAGCCATAAATAATTTCTTATATTTTTTATACTATGACAATTGGGAAGAGATTTCAATGGAAATTAGCTTTACCCAATCAAAAATGACCTGCTCCTTGACAGTAAAATATAAGGTATAAAGAACCATACAGGAAATGCTGGCAGTATTTTCTTGGCCTGCCACTCTGGTGAATAACCAAGCAATTTCCCGAAAGGGGTTTTTGAACGAGTTGACATGAAACCTGGTAGTATCTTTAGGGATGGCCGCGATATTCTCCAAGAATTCAGGCAAGAGGTCCAGGCCATTGCCATGTTTTTTCAAGAAGTCCTTGCAATCTTCACCTTTGAAAGTGAGTGTTGGCTCTGGGAGCTTTAACATTTTACAAAATACTTGAGATGAAAGAGAGACGGGATAATAGTCTTGAAGTTGAATCATTTGCCGACTTGGTATATATTTCTCAGAGAACCAGAAGACCAGTTCCTTGCTATCGAAAACCTCAGGAACACAGCCTGCATGAGCAATTCCAGATGTACAGATTACTTCCTTCTGAGCAGAAGAGGATGAATAGTAAGAATACACTCTAGAACACTGAAAGTTCTCATCCTCACATCCAAAAAATTTCAAAGTGTCTCTGGAGAACTATTTTCGAGTTGTTGCTTCCATAAGTTGACAAGAGCGTTTTTTATTCCAAATAATATTTGAAATGAGCGCTTGGGAGAGATAATATAATCTTCCGCAAATCATGATTTAATGTAGTTTAATGAGAAATATCCTTGATCCCTTCACTCATTAATGATGATCTTTACGAAACCTGGATGTTGAGTTATTAGCATTAAACCATACTAAATGCATATTGGGAAAAGAACGAAGGTGGTGGGGACGGACGAGAGCAATTAGGATTTGGGATTTTTGCGAACCCGCCAACTTGGGAATTCATGAAGCTGCCATTGCAAAAGGTTGAAAATTGGCTAAGTGTTGTAATGCGGTTGGTTAGACTCAACATAGGGGAGATGAGATACTTAGGAGCTCGGGGAGTATGATCGTAGATATTTTGGCTGCAAAATGTATATCACAAATATTTTGGTTGCAAAATGTATATTGCGGAACATGGGATATGAAAGCTTGAACCCACGAACCCGCGACTGCAAAAACTGATAAGTATAGAATAATTTTGTGGTCGATCAGACTCAATATATGGGAGCATGGATGGAGATGAGGATCCATGAGTCCACCAACCTGTGAACCCATTGTTTTCAAAAAAACAACTAAGTATAGTAACTAGAAAGGGAGAATAGAAGGGAGAAAAGAAAAAGGGGAATTTGGGTAAGTATAGAAGAGGGAAAAGCAATGGAAAAAAGAAAATGGGAAAATAGAAAAGAGGAGGGAAATTTTAGAAGCATAAATTGATCTCAACACAACTGTACATGGAATAATCACCCTTTCCCATTTTGTGAGCTCTATGGTCACCCATCCCATTAGTGCCCTGACCTCACTCTAGATCTAGTCCAGGAAATTCATTTAAGGTGCACACAACAAAATAAACTTAGTGGTACTCATCTCACTACCTTGAAGTTCCCGCTCCCCCAACATGAACCCATCATTCCATTAGGTGAGCTTCCATGCACCTCGACATTATTTGTTACCCCTCAAATTGGTAACCCCACCTCCCACCCAATTTACCTCACGACTAAGACTCAATCATATAGACTTGGGCCACCCCTTCCACCTCTAGTACCACAATGTATAATAAACCTTATCATTGTAAGTAAAACGGAAGTGTCTATCCACACCCATCACGGGACATCACCATTGATTGGGACCAACTTACTCCATCATGACTGCCATCTTCTACCTTGTTTCAATACGGGTCATCGTTAAAAATTATACGATTTATCGGTTTATTATAGATGATGGGGCATCCTCATGTATTATGTCCTCATTGACATGGAAAAAAATCATCTCTCCTACTCTTGTTGCATCAATGACTGAGTTAAGATCCTTTTATGGTAGGATTTATTCTCCCTTATGGATCTTACCTAATCTCCCCATTGAGTTAGGTCGTAAGACGGTTTTGATCAATGTTTTTGTCATGATTGGTCTGGTGGATTACAATATTCTCCTGGGCCATGATTTCATCTATGCCATGAATATTGTGGTGTATTCACTCTTTCGAGTCATTATATTCCCACATGAGGGATTCATCATCACCATTATTCAACTCTCCTACTTTGATTCCTCCCCACAGGATCCTTATAATATAATCTCATCTCATGTTGCTCACATCGAGTCCATGCACTATGCGTTTACTGTCACTAGTTGTGCAACATCCACTCCCCTTAAAAATGAGTCCATGACTTTAGAAACACCTCCTCACCACTTGGGATTGGAGGCTGGGTGGATTCATTCATCCTTGGGGGAATCCATGCATGTTTCTTCCCCCAATCCAAAAAGAAATCATGAACTCTCAAATACATTTTCCCAGAAGGCGAAGAATTATTTGAGGCCACTTTTTATTTCAGTGATCTTAGTGATGACCTCCATCTATGTTCTCCTTTCGATTGTTGGCAGGGTCCTAACAATTCAATTGGTGTAACCTCTGATATTATCTCCCTTGAATAGGAATCCATTTCAAATAAGATCATCTCTTATCCTGATAGGGATGTTGTGGACTCTAGTTCCATGCTGACCAATCATGCCCATATAGGAGTTGTTGCCACATAGTTTAAAGTCACAAACCACCCAATGGGTATTACACAAAATAGTGAAATTGATACACTATTTCAGATCCTCTTTTGTGGATTTTCAACCTTAAACTACCTATTGTTATACCTTTGGTCCATTATCTTGGGTATTTGGAAATGACCCTTCCCCCAGTTCTCATATGATAGTATAGGGGGAAGTACCACTTCCCACCTTGGTCCCATAAGACCTAGCTCTCGACACAACACCAACCAAAAGTATACCCTTCATGGGAACCATTATAGTGTCACATTATGTTCAATTCTCCTAGACATCATGCGATTACAAGTCACATGGCCTAATCAAAATGGTCTTCCAAGAAAGCTTCATTACTTCTTGTGGCGAGGCATCTTAGCCTTGATCAGTTTTCATTCTCCCCATTGGAACAACATGACCTCTTTTAAGGAGTGCCTTTTCTAATAACTCATTTTTTTGTGGCCTCCCTTAGGGTGTTCCTTTCTTGGGAAACCATGGTTCCTTGGCATCCTTTAGGGAGTTCCTTTTTGAGGAACCCATTGTTTCCTTTGGCAGTGCCTTATTCAAGAACCCATGGTTCCTTGGCCTCCTTTAAGGAGATAATTTTCCAAGAAATCATTGTTCCTTGGCCTACCTTAGGGAGTTCCTTGTTTGGGAACCCATGGTTCCTTGGCCTCCTTCAGGGGGTGCCTTTTCCAAGAACTCATTATTTTGTGGCCTCCCTTAGGTAGTGCCTTGTTCGAGAACCCATGGTTCCTTGGCCTCCTTTAGGGAGTGCCTTTTTCAAGAACTCATTGTTCTGTGGCCTCCCTTTGGGAGTGCCTTGTTTTGGAACCCATGATTCCCCAACCTCATTTAGGGGTTGCCTTTTCTAGGAACTCATTGTTCAGTGGCCTCCCTTACAAAGTGCCTTGATAAGAAATCATGATTCCCTGTCCTCCTTTAGGGAGTGTCTTTCCTAGGAAATCATTGTTAGATGGCCTCCCTTAGGGAGCACCTTGTTCGAGAACCCATGATTCCCTAGCCTCATTTAGGGATTTTCTTTTCTAGGAACTCATTGTTCCATGGTCTCCCTTAGGGTCTGCCTTGTTTGAGAACCCATGATTTCCCAACCTCCTTTAGGGGGTTCCTTTTCTAGGAACTCATTGTTTCGTGGCATCCCTTAGGGAGTGCCTTTTTCAGGAACTCATAGTTCCCTGGAATCCTTCAGGGAGTTCCTTTTCCAGGGACTCATTATTCTATGGCCTCCATTAGGGAGTGCCTTGTTCGAGAACTCATATTTCCCTAGCCTCCTTCAAGGAGTGATTTTTCCAGGAACTCATTATTACGTGGCCTCCCTTAGGGAGTGCCTTGTTAGAGAACCCATGATTCCTCGACCTCCTTCAGGGGATGTCTTTTCCAGAAACTCATTGTTCTATGGCCTCCCTTAGGGAGTGCCTTGAATGGGAACCCATAATTCCCTAGCCTCCTTCAAAGAGTTCCTTTTCTAGGAACTCATTTTTTTGTGGCCTCCCTTAAGGAGTGTCCGGTTTAGGAACCCATAGTTCCCTGGCCTCCTTCAGGGAGTACCTCTTTTTAGGAACTCACTGTTCCTTTTCCTCCCTTATGGAGTTGTTGATGGGCAAAATTGACAACCCGTCAACTGGAGGAGTGAATCCGGTCTGGGGTTGTCTACTTAACCCAAGCCATTTGGATTAATCCACTTCGACAGGTTTAGCGGCTCCGTTGGCCGATCTAAGTCCTAAGAAAGTGAAAAACAACACTAAAGAAAATAACTTTAATGAAAAAAACACTTGCTGAAAACTATATACAAATCTAAAATATAATTACAGTTTGCTAACTAATATTTATAAAATAGTTCTACTTATTATATGTACAATATATCGAAATGATTATATCTCTAATATATGCATAACATTTACAGAATGCAAATTTTAATCTAAATCTGCGAAAAATCGAATATGAATTGATTTATTTAACGACAACAAAACTATCATTCAGTCTTTTTGATTTATTTTTTAATAACGTTTATAAACAAGAAATGAAATAGAAACTGTCTAATTGAAAACAAAGATAACAAGCAGTAAAATGTGTTTAGATTACAAGAAATCCCTATATTAATTAAACTAATAAAATAAAACGCGCAAACTAACCTATAATCGCATCTCCTATTCGTCCTGTGTACAGTATCCAATTTCGTTGTTTGCTGAGGTAAACCGCAACAAATCTTACAAGTGATTCTCATAAAAGCAAAGTAGTAATGCTTGAATGCTAATGACAGAACATACAAGAGATGTAGTAACAACAATTTTATAATTTCACAAATGGCCACGTTGAGATAAATCCCGCTGTGAAAATTTGTGTATAAATGTTCAAAGAATAGAGAAGATAAATATTCTAATCTCAAATTTGAACAGAGTAATTATTGTATCTTATATAAGGGACATAAAACATGGATACCATATAAATTTCATCACACCAATCTACAATAAACCATGATATCTAAAGTAGTCACAATTTAATTACAAATCGAAATGACCATAACTTGAATAAAAACATGATATATAGAGGCTAAAGTTGTGAAAATATCAACTTCTATTCAAGTCTATCAATCATAAATCCATAGTTTTTTGCTCCCAGGCAGCGATGATTTTCAGTTTACAAAACAACATATTTATATAGGTTATAGGATCAAAACGTTTCCTGTTGATAACATCTAATTTGTTCCAAAAATGTGGGGGATGCAACCTCTCAGATTCTACTTGATATCAAAAACTAACAACCTATTCTAAAACAACATAAAGATAGCATGCTGAGAGATGCCAACAGTGCTTCAAATCTCCTTTAGAAATCGTAGGTTCCTGAAAACACATAAAAATAAAAGATTTCAGATGCATTTTCAGTTATTAAAACAAGTAATTCGAATTTTTCTAACTAGCTACAGAATCTCACGATTCTGTAGCTAGTTATAATTATAACCAGAATCATATTCTATTGAATCAATCAAAACAAACTAAAGGTAATCTGTGCAAACAAATCATGTATTCTAATTTGAAAAAAACAAAATCATCCTAAACTTATTTAAAAAAAATCATACCTCAAATTAAGGGATTCGACTTAATCAAGAAATCTTTGAATTTACTATTGCAGTTGTTGCTTCCACGTTCTTAAAAAAAACAGACCCTGTGGTTTTTTGTCATTTATCTTTGGTTTGAGCTACGGATTGAAGTCTTCCATTCTCCTTCCTTAGCAAATTCACCTGGTCTTCCAAGGATTTAAGCTGAGACTGAAGTAAAGTCATGTATTTGTAATACCTATCGATCCATGATCGACATTCGTTACATTGCAGCTGAATAGACTGTGTATTAGCAGTAATAGTGTTAACAGGTGGGGAATTTTCCATTTGACCTATAGGTTCTTTACTGAGTTTGATTCCAGGGAAATCAGGATTGTCTTTTAGACACGATGGAAGGTTTGTAACATAATCATAGGGTTTATCAGAGCAAAGTCCATACGAATATGGATATTCTTCGGTCAGGAATATTTCAATTTCTGAATCGAAATCCTCTCTTAACACAATCACGTTTTGGTCTACACAGGGCTTGGGTTTATTTCGGGCACATCGTGAAACCCAACGAGCGGCCCTTTTACTCTCATAATTGATATCAACATTGCCTTTACATTTTTTTCTTGTGGAAGTTTTAATAGCCTTAACACCACCCTTAGGATACAAATCTGGTAGAGTGTCGGGTTGGGTAGTGTCAGGATAGGTCGAGGGTTCCAAAATATAATCATAGGGCAAGAGCGAAGGAGGAGATATGGTAGGCTTCACGAGGTTTTTTGTTATGACAGGCTTGTCAACCTGTCCTAACTCACTACTACTAAAACCATTTCGTAACAGAAAAGCATCCCAACAATCATCGTTTAATTTCAGCCGATGTATAATAATAATCTTGATCAAACAATGGTGGAATAGGCTAGAATCAGACTTCTTCCTTTTAAAACGCTTTTCCATTTTGTATAGACTTCGAAGGAGAAAATAGGGCATGTTTAGGGGGGAGTCGATAAAACTCATGAGCAATCGCAAGTGATACAAGAAAACCAACCCATATCTCCCCTCACAGGTAACGAATTGTTTCACAATAGCTAACAGATCGTGCCATCTAGGTTTTAAAGCTGAGACATGCATACCTCGGTCACAACTGGTAATCCTCCTTGAGGTGAACAACAATGACCAGGGAACCTCTTCAACCTTTGAATTTTTGAACCATTTTTGTCCAACAGCTGGTAGACCGGTGGCTTGGCTAATAAAATCTTCATTTAACTCAAGCTGGACGTCTCCTATTTTTGCTCTGCAACCGTCGAACGTCAACGCGAATTCTTGAGCAACTGTTAAATTAAAACCCTCAAACTTTTCAACAAACACATGCCAACCATTCCTTTCTAAGTCATCTCTGGCATTGTCAAATGATAACAATGTCTGGACACCGTTGGGCTCAATCCTCACCACAAAAGCCATGGCTAACAACAAGGAAATGAAACGGGATTCAGAGGTAGGGTTTGATAGAATAAACACAAAGTCATTGCCCCGCGTTTCCTCAATGCAATGCAAAGACAGCTCGAAATGGTAGGCAGGAGCGTTAATTACCATGTGTGTGAGATAAGTCGTGTAGAATGAGGCCATGCAAAAGAATAATACCACGTTGTACTTGGAATGACACCTCGGCATAATGGTACGTACAAAGATCATAACAGTTGAAAACAACAGTATGCATATCCATGATTTGATCACAAAATTAATATGTCAAATAAACAATTGAATCAAAAATTTTATAAATCAAAACCCCATTAACATTAGTCGAATACTAAATGGGTGGCGGTTTAATACTCATGTAACCAAGGCGTGTTCAAGAGCAAGGGGTTATAACCATGAAAACAACCATGTTCATAGCGAGATACGACAATTCGACAATAGACCATATGAACATTAACCCTTTAATGAAATCAAACATGACTTCCAGCTGTGAGTTTTCATGCTTACAGTCATGAAAACAAAAATCGAAAAGCAGGTACGTAGAAAGCGACGAGTAACAAGTGTCGTTTAATGAGAAAGGTTGTGACGAATAATGAGAATTTAAAAACCCTATGTAGGTAGCTTGTAAAAATAGAGATTATATTATTGCTGCCAATGATGGAGACACACTAGTAGAAGCAACTATCTCTGCCAAACGAATGAGTCCAGATTAGGATAATCAAAAAAAAATTCAAATCGAAAACAACTAAGAAACTGTTTGAACATCATTATTAATTATAAAAAATTACAGTTTTAGATTGCTTGTTATTTTAAAAGACGAAAACGGATGACAATCTTGACAAAAGAGAGTCACGATGTTAAAGTTAAAATCTTCAATAATGTTGACAGAGCCACTGCTGCTAGCAGGCATCCATAGCCTCGACAGGGATGCCATTTAATGCACTCCGATATCTATCTCCTGCCAAAAAGTTCCAGATCAGAATGAAGTACATTTCAGGTCAAAAGATTCCATATCTGAGAATTTTCATATACCTGACATTGCTTCGTTGCCAGCGGGCCTGTTCAGTACCCCGACGAAGTTATCTTGGCGTCATGCATGCATTTACTCACTACCAGCAGACTTGTTCAGTATCCCGACGGGTTTACAATCACTTCCCACAACTCTCTGAAGGTTTATTTAGTTTTAAAGATATTTAATAGAGCGGGGTGACGCTGCAAATCCTGATTTTTGAAAATATTTTCGTAAATTACAGACCTTGAGGAAATTTTTTTAACTGTCCTTCATTAAGATCTAGAGATAGTTTGTTAATAAATTGACTTTCGAGGGCAGGGAGACATCTTTGAGTTGTTCTCTTAAGGAACAGGGACAACGTAAGAAGAATTTTTTATGGATGATCGTAAATAGCTTCCGTTACATATTGAAATTAAGAAACGCTTTTCAAACAACAAGCTTTCTTTAACATGGCTGCAAACGTCAGAAAAATATCATAATTGATGTTTAAACAACCTTCAATAGTCATTTCAGAGGAGAAATGTTTTTTTTTCTCTTTGTCTGAAACAATTTATGGTGCAGGTATGTGCGTCAACAAAGAAAAATTGGTAAGCATAAGGGAAAAATCAAAACAAACCAGCAAAGAAAAACATAAAGCAAGCAGAACACAAATATTTACACAGTGTACATGGGAGTGTCATCAGGTGAAATACCTTTTTAGGGCTTGTCCATTCACCGGATATGCGTCTGGCTGTCCCTCTAAATTATGTAATCAGAAGGAACTGGGCCCCAATTTCTCAGCAATCAAGAATGGTCCTAGCCACAAGTTCTGAAACTTTGTATGCTCTCCTTTTCCCTCATGCGGTTTATCGCATTTTAGGATAAGGTCACTTACTTCAAAATTTCTGTCAGAGGTAGAATTGGAATCAAACCATATTTTAACAATGAGTTGATGTTGATCCAATTTCCGTTTCGCTTGAGCCCTCACTTCTTCTAATTTTAACAAAGCGTTAATTCGATTCTCCAAAGGGGGGCATTCCTCTTCTTGTATTTTCTGTGATAGTTGTAGAGAGGGAAGGAGGACATATGGTGGCAGAATCGCCTCTCTGTCATAAATGAGAAAGAAAGATGAGTTGCCCACAATAGTTTTTGGAGTCACTCTATCAGCCTAGATTGTGTTTAACAATGCATTATGCCAATTTTTATGGTTTTCAGAGACCGTTCTCTTGATAATTTTGATCAGATTTTTATTAGTTGATTCTGCCAATCCATTGCCTTGGGGGAAATAGCTGGCAGAATACTTTAATTTAATTCCTTTTTCTAGAGAAAAATCACTCATCTCAAGAGACAAAAAATAGGAAGCATTATCAAATACCAGGCAGTCAGGGATACCAAAGTGAGTAATAATATTCGAATTCAAAAAGGATATTACCTGGATGGTATTTACAACTTTTAACGGGGTAGCTTCGGACCACCTGGTGAAGTAATATGTGGCTGTTATGATATACTTATGCTGCTATGAGAATGATAGATTGATTGGACCTATAACATCTAGACCCCATTGCTGAAAAGGGGAGTCTACTGAAATTGGTTGCAGAGGGAAGGTTGGTTTCTGTATTCGTCCGGATGCTTTTTGACAAATTACACACTTGCGACACAAAGCATGAGCCTATTTAAAAAGTGTAGGCCAGTAGTAACCTGCCCTTAATACTTTATGGGAAGTGGTATCTCCACCAAAATGCCCACCATCTTGTCTTGCGTGCAATTCCAATAAGACCTTTTCTGCTTCATTTTTTTCAAGACAGGGCATTAGTACTCCATCAAAATTTTGACGAAACAGAATACCATTAATCAGCTGAAAGGAAGCATATTTTAATCTTAGTTCTCTTCTTTTTGTGGGGTCGAGGTGACGGGGGGCTGACCCATGTTCAAGACAAAATCTTATATCATCATACCAGGGGCTAACAGAGTTTTGTGCACAACAGATTAGATTTTGATAGTGTTGTCCTGGAGCTGAGATATCATTTTCCTCTTGCTTTCCTGCAGCTGAGTCAGCGACTAACTTGCATAACCCTTGACCTCTTCCTATTTGTGCTGGGGTGATTTCTATGTCATACTCTTGCAAGGATGTGACCCAGTTTTCCCTTTTTTCGCCTAGTTCTTTATGTACTAACATATTTCTGACAGCTGGGTAAGGGACAATGATTTTCGTCCTAGATTTCAAAAGATAATATCAGAAGTGATTTACTTCTTTAAAAACATCATAGGCTTGTTGATCTACTGCTGGGTAATTAAGTTCATCCCCTTTGAAGGCTGAGCTCATAAAGGCAATTGGGACTTCATTGTTTTCAACGTTCTTTTGAGTTAGGATAGCGACATAAGAATAGTCAGAAGCGAACGTGTAGAGGGTGAAGTCTTGCGAAAAGTCGGGGATCATTAAAAAAGGAGCATCTATTATGGCCTTTTTTATTGAATTAAAAGCCTGTTTTTCTAAAGGTCCCCAATGGTATTGTATGTCCTTTTTTATTAGGTTTTGTAATGGTCTCACCATTTCTGAAAAGCTGGGGACGAATTTCCTAACAAAGTTTATCTGGCCTAAGAAAGATTGCATAGAATTTTTTGACGAGGGAGGGGGGAGTTTCAAAATGACTTGAGTCCTTTCAGGGTCGATAATCATCCCTTCACTTGATACAATAAATCCTAAGAGTTTACCTTGTTCTACTGCAAAGATAGATTTTTTAGGATTCAAAGACATGTTGTACTTACGACATCGCTGTAGAATGGATCTTAAATGAGCTAGATGATCTTCTTTGTTTTTCGAAAAGACAGTAATGTCATCTAGGTAAACTACGACAGATTGATTGATTAAGCCTCAGAAAGTGATGTCCATCTCTCTCTGGAAAGTGGCACCGACATTTATGATCCCAAAGGGCATCTTCCTATAAGCGTAGGTGTCCCATGGAGTGCGGAAGGTGGTTTTAAGTTGGTTTGGAGGGGGACATCAGGACTTGGTTATACCCTGAAAAACCATCCAATAAGGATAATATTTCAGAACCAGATACCTGTTGAAGGATTTGTTCCATAGGTGGGACATGGTAGTTGTCTTTATCAGACGCTCGATTAAGATTTCAGAAATTGACACATAGTCAGATTTCACCACTCTTCTTCCGGAAAAGGACAAGATTAGAGACCCATTGTGTGTGCCTAACTGGGAATATTATCTTAGCATTCAAGAGTGTATTTCATTCCTTCTTGATAGTTGGTTCAAGTTTTGGGTGCATTTTCCTTAACTTTTGTTGAAAAGGTTGGGTTTGGGGTTTCATAGGAATAACGTGTTGTATGATGTTAGGATCAAAGGTTTTTAGGTCGTCGTACTTCCAAGCAAAAACATATTTGAATTCCTTAAACAATTTAATAAACACTGCTTTTTCTTGTTCAGAACATCCCACCCCTAAATTAATGCACTGTGGGTTGTCTTTAGTTCCCAAGTATACTTTTTCATGCGTTAAAGAGGAACTATTCGTTTTACAGTTCACTGATTTTTTGAACTTGTCGTGAAGATCATAAAATTTTTCTAATCTAACTACAGATTTCAGGATAGAATTTACCATGTCTGATGAAGATTCGGGAGATCTTGGATCTGGTATTACCGTAAAGTCACGAAGATTTTCGTCATGAGTACCTTCATCGATTACTGCGCCCTGGAAAGTTTCTTCCATATGCAGGAAACTTATAATCTATTGATCGTCATCGAAGACTCTCCAATTTGTGATGTTGTCGGGGACGGACGGTCTGAACAACAGTTCGACAGAGAATGCATTCGGAGATAAGCCTTCTGTAGGGAAAAGTTTCGAAGCTACGTTAGCTAACAAATCAGCTTCTGAATTATTCAATCTAGGAATAGAATTTATGTTAAATGCAGAAAACTTATTCATCAAATTCCATACCTCAGATTGGTAGCTTTTAAGGTGCAGAGATAAACAGTGGATAGAATTTTTTACCTGTCTAACCACAATTTCCGAATCACCAAAGATAGTGAAATTTTGAACGTTCATATCTAATTCTTTCCTGAGGCCTTGCAATAATGCCTCATATTCTGCTGTGTTGTTGGTACATTCGAACTCTAACCTGCACACAATCAGGGTCTTGTTACCTGCTGGATCAATAATCACGCAACCTACACCAGCTCCTTCCTTGGATTTTGACCCGTCAAAGTAAAGAGACCATATTTGATTGTTGTCGGTTGCATATGACCACTGGGCAGAAGTTGCTGGCTGCATATATGTCAAAATTTCAGACTGATGTTCTGGGTTAGTGATAGTGGAAGTTTCGACCATGAAATTGACGAAAAAGGTATCCATCCCCTGTATTTTGGGTGAATCGACAGAAGGTGTGAATGGTTCATTGGGATCATTTAAATCCGTCACTGTGAACTTTAGGTAACTTTCACGATTTACCTAGATTCTGTTGGGCTTTCCATTCTCGGGCAGCCACAAGTGAGACCAATCTGTCGCAAAATAGTCGTGTAGCTGTTCTGACCAGTCTCTGCTTAAAAACGAACCATAAACTTCTGGGATATCTACAAAAATAATATCAATCACTTGATGAACTTTAGGATTAGATGACAATCTTATAAGCACATTTCTCATTTCGTCTATAACTTTAACACTAGTTCGATCAAGTTGGATGATATTCAAGGTGGATGGTTGAACTTCGACATTAATCTTTTGACACACAGACCAAGGCATTACATTAGATGACGCTCTTGAATCTACCATACAGTTGTGCACATTCCTATTGAAGATTTCAAAAGTTAACAAAAATGGAGGGATATTTCTGCGAGTATTAATGGTGGGAGCTTGTTGCTTTTTACCCGTGGCCTCTAAAACTAATTTATCTACATTTGTTACATTATTTACAGGAAGGTTTCTTTTCTCGTGAGAATCAGAAATATTTTTGGCGGAGGCCTTCTGAGGAGCTTTGGGGTTGTTCTGAACACCTTTGTTACTGCTTGGATTTCCATTTCTGTTGTTCTCTGCAATATTTTGTAGCATTTTTTGCAGAAGAAAAGGGAATTTTAATAATTCATAAACATAAATATTAGCCCTAAGATTTTTTAGATCTTCAACCAAATCATAATCTAAGATTGGGTTTACTGAATTCTGTTTAGTCTCAGTTGATTTAGACTGTTTTGGAGGCAAAGTCATAGTGATTTCAGAAGAAGGTTTGTTTGTTGTCTTACTCCTAGTATTGTAAGGATGCACTATTTCGAAATTAGCTTGCAAAATACTATCTGAAAAATGTCCAAAAATGTTCGAAGATGATTCATCTTCTTCTAATGTCTCTTGTTCAGCTACTTCCTCAGGGGTCTCAGGAGGCATCAAGTTATCCTATGCTTCTATAATCATTTGAATAGTGAATTGCAAGCTTTCTAGATTTAGACCTTTAGTATTTGAATTAGGTCGGTTGGTTGGAAAAGACTTCCTAAACGGGGGTTTGTAAGGCCCTTTGCTTGAAGAAGCTTCTTCAGTTGTCCTTTTCAAATATATAACTTGATTGGACAGTTTTTGAACGACTTTTTGTAAGTTTTCTAAATCTGAGCTTTCAGGTTAGGCTTTGTTTTGGGAAGGTCTAGGGAGGATTTCAATTTTCTTTTTGGAAGATGACCTAGTCTCTATTTCATTGCTAGTAGTGTCTTTTAAGCTGAGGATGTCTTTCTCGATCTGACCGGCCTCTTCGAAGGCTTCTAACAACGTGGCTTTCTTGGATCTCTTTACCCAAATGGCTATGCTTTGATGTAAGGCTTTCGTATAACATGCTATGATAAGATTCTCGGCGGGCATCGAATCCGTAAGGATTCGGTTCTTTAGTGTCAAGAACCTTTGATTAAAGTCTTTGATCTTCTCTTTGGGGTTCATTCTTAAACTAGAAAGCTCCATGACTATAACTTCCAGAGACTTGTCATCTTCGAACTTCTCAAGAAAACAAGATTTAAACTTCTCCCATGACACGATGGTGTGGGGTTGTTGGGAAAAGTACCAGGTAGAGGCATTGCCCTCAAAGGTGTAGGGAGACAATCTACAGACTACATATTCATGCTCAACACTACAGAGTCTAATGGATAACATAAACTTTTTGATGTGATCTTCGGCGATCTGTTTAGAGTCCGGGTCAAATTTAGGGAGCCATTTATCCGGGTGTTTGGGTAAGGGATGTTGAGGCCCAGGTATGGCCACTGCATCTTGGTCGAGCCAGGGTCTGGCGGGATTGTTCTAGTTGGCCATAGGTGTGGGTGGTGTTGAAGGTTGGGATGAGGGACTACCTTCATCAGAGGATTCTTCTCCAGAAGAAGAAGGAGATGAAGGAGGTGGTGATGGTGGTATACCAGATCCTCGTGTTGCAAGAGTGAGGATTGGATCTGTAGGGTTTAAAGTAAGGTCAGTGCCTCCAAGTTGTTCTCTGATATCAGAGAAGTCTAATGGTTTGTCCAAAGGTCAGTTTGGTTGTCTTAAATGGGCGAAGGCACTGTGTATTCTTATGAGAGATTGGTGAACAATCTCTTGTATGTCACCACCCATAGGATTTGGAGTTATTGGTTCAACTGTGATGCATAGATCGTCGTTTGATGTGGTTGATGTTTGAGGGACAATGTTTTCGTTTGAATGAATTCTAGTCACTATAGGTGAGCGGGTAGGTGGTGGAGGAGTCTTACGACTACCTCGTGCCATTAATAATTTTCAGGCCCTCCTAGCGCCATTTGTTGATGGGCGAAATTGACCGCTCATCAACTGGAGGAGTGAATCTGGTTCGGGGTTGTCTACTTAACCCAAGCCGTTTGGATTAATCCACTCCGATGGGTTTAGCGGCTCCAATGGACGATCTAAGTCCTAAGAAAGTGAAAAACAAAACTAAAGAAAATAACTTTAATGAAAAAAACACTTGCTGAAAACTATATACAAATCTAAAATATACTTACAATTTGCTAACTAATATTTATAAAATAGTTCTACTTGTTATATGTACAATATATCGAAATGATTATATCTCTAATATATGTATAACATTTACAGAATGCAAATTTTAATCTAAATCTGCGAAAAATCGAATATGAATTGATTTATTTAATGACAACAAAACTATCATTCAGTCTTTTTGATTTATTTTTTTATTATAACGTTTATAAACAAGAAATGAAATAACAACTGTCTAATTGAAAAGAAAAGATAACAATCAGTAAAATGTGTTTATATTACAAGAAATCCCTATATTAATTAAACTAATAAAATAAAATGAGCAAACTAACCTGTAATCACATCTCCTATTCGTCCTGTGTACAGTATCCAATTTCGTTGTTTGATGAGGTAAACTGCAACAGATCTTACAAGTGCTTCTTGTAAATGTGAAGCAGTAATGCTTGAATTCTAATGACAGAACATATAAGAGATGTAGTAACAACAATTTTATAATTTCACAAATGGCCACGTTGAGATAAATCCTGCTGTGAAAATTTGTGTATAAATGTTCAAAGAATAAAGAAGATAAATCTTCTAATCTCAAATTTGAACAGAGTAATTATTGTATCTTATATAAGGGACATAAAACATGGATATCATATAAATTTCATCACACCAATCTGCAATAAACCATGATATCTAAAGTAGTCACAATTTAATTGCAAATCGAAATAACCATAACTTGAATAAAAACATGATATATAGAAGCTAAAGCTGTGCACATATCAACTTCTATTCAAGTCTGTCAATCATAAATCCATATTTTTTTGCTCCCAGACAACGATGATTTTCAGTTTACAAAACAACATATTTATATAGGTTACAGGATCAAAACGTTTCCTGTTGATAACATCTAATTTGTTCCAAAAATGTGGGGGATGCAACCTCCCAGATTCTACTTGATATCAAAAACTAACAGCCTATTCTAAAACAACATAAAGATAGCATGCTGAGAGATGCCAACAGTGCTTCAAATCTCCTTTAGAAATCATAGGTTCTCGAAAACACATAAAAATAAAAGATTTCAAATGCATTTTCAGTTATTAAAACAAGTAATTCGAATTTTTCTAACTAGCTACAGAATCTCACGATTCTATAGCTAGTTATAATTATAACCAGAATCATATTCAATTGAATCAATCAAAACAAACTAAAGGTAATCTATGAAAACAAATCATGTATTCTAATTTGAAAAAGACAAAATCATCCTAAACTTATTTTTAAAAAATCATACCTCAAATTAAGGGATTCGACTTAATCAAGCAATCTTTGAATTTACTATTGCAGTCGTTGCTTCCACATTCTTAAAAACAACAGGCCCTGTGGTTTTTTGTCGTTTATCTTTGGTTTGAGCTACGGATTGAAGTCTACCATTCTCCTTCATTAGCAAATTCACCTGGTCTTCCAAGGATTTAAGCCGAGACTGAAGTAAAGGCACGTCTTTGTAATACCTATCGATCCATGATTGACATTCGTTACATTGCGACTTAATAGACCGTGTATTAGCAGTAATAGTGTTAATAGGTGGGGAATTTTCCATTTGACTTGTAGGTTCATTACTGATTTTGATTCCAGGGAAATCAGGATTGTCTTTTAAACATGGTGGAAGGTTTGTAACATAATCATAGGGTTTATTAGAGCAAAGTCCATACGAATATGGATATTCTTCGGTCAAGAATCTTTCAATTTCCGAATGGGAATCCTCGCTTAACACAATCGCGTTTTGGTCTGCACAGGGCTTGGATTTATTTCTGGCACATCGTGAAACCCAACGAGCGACCCTTTTACTCTTATAATTGATATCAACATTGCCTTTACATTTTTTTCTTGTGGATTTTTTAACAGCCTTAGCACCACCCTTAGGATATGAATCTGGTAGGGTGTTGTGTTGGGTAGTGTCAGGATAGGTCGAGGGTTCCAAAATAGGATCATAGGGCAAGAGCGAAGGAGGAGAGATGGTAGGCTTCACGAGGGTTTTTGTGACGTCAGGCTTGTCAACCTTTCATAACTCACTGCTACTAAAACCATTTCATAACAGAAAAGTATCCCAAAAATCATCGTTTAATTCTAGCTGATGTATAATAATAATCTTGATCAAACAATGGTGGAACAGGCTAGAATCAGACTTCTGCCTTTTAAAACGATTTTCCATTTTGTATAGACTTCGAAGGAGAAAATAGGGCATGTTCAGGGGGAAATCGATAAAACTCATGAGCAATCGCAAGTGATACAAGAAAACCAACCCATATCTCCCCTCACATGTAATGAACTATTTCACAATAGCTAACAAATCGTTCCATCTAAGTTTTAAAGTTGAGACAGGCATATCTCGGTCACAGCTGGTAATCCTCCTTGAGGTGAACAACAATGACCAGGGAACCTCTTCAACCTTTGAATTTTTGAACCATTTTTGTCCAACAACTGGTAGACCGGTGGCTTGGCTAATAAAATCTTCATTTAACTCAAGTTGGACGTCTCCTATTTTTGCTTTGCAACCGTCGAACGTCAACGTGAATTCTTGAGCAACTGTTAAATTAAAGTCCTCGAACTTTCAACAAACACATGCCAACCATTCCTTTCTAAGTCATCCCTGACATTGTCAAATGATAACAATGTCTGGACACCATTGGGCTCAATCCTCACCACAGGAGCCATGGCTAACAACAAGGATGTTAAGAACCAAACATCAATATAGCATAGAAAAACCTCAGGAAAGGTACTCAACGCCTTGAAAAAGAGATAATTTCAGATAATAAGCCTCTTCGAGGGGTCAACCTCCTTTTACCCCACTTAAATGTTCAAGTACAAGATGATTCAAAATGAAAATGTCTCCTTGGTATATATAGGAGA
>ML791417.1:367172-381740 GCA_009831015.1 Picea engelmannii
AAATATCTACAAGGAACTCAAGATTTTGGACTATGGTATCCAAGGAATGCTGATCTTACTCTTCATGCATACACTGATGCAGATTGGGCTGGAAGTGTTGATGATCGCAAAATCACTAGTGGTGGTGCATTCTACATGGGGCCCCGGTTAGTATCTTGGTTCAGCAAGAAACAAAGTTCCATTGCCTTATCTACAACAGAAGTAGAATACGTGGCTGCATCATCTTGTTGCACTCAACTTCTTTGGATGATGCAAACCCTTCAAGAATTTCAAATCAAATGTTCATCTCCTATCTCTATTATGTGTGATAATACAAGTGCCATCAATATCTCAAAGAATCATGTTATGCATTCCAAGAACAAGCACATTCCCATCAAATATCACTTCTTACGAGAACAGGTGCTTGAGAAAAAGGTGAAATTGGAGTATGTTCCCTCCAAAGAACAAGTTGCTGATATATTTACCAAACCTCTACCCAGGGAAGCATTCGAATATCTCCACCAAAAACAGGGAGTAGTCTATGCCATGCAGAGGATCAGGTCTACCTAAGTACAGAAGTCTCAATTGGTTGTATAGTGCTGATAAGCATCTCTAAATGATCTGACTATGGGGGCGTCTTGGTCATCTGAAAAGGATCATTATGACGATGCAACACGATCTCAGGGGGAGCATGGTCCTATCCACTCCTTGCCATTGATGTCAAAGGGGGAGGAAAAAGACAGAGGTAGAGTATTGCCATCAATGACAAAGGGGGAGATTGTTGGAAATATTGTCATTGATGGCAAAGGCTGAGGCAAAAGAGTTTTCATGTAGAGTTTTTTGTAAGAAAATCAATGTATGGTTGAGTTTTGGATGGGTGCGTATGATCGCTGAAGAAGGTCGCCGACAACCGTCATATCTGCAGAAGCTGCGAGGAAGATAAGGCAGATAGTGTGTGGGCCACCCTGGAGGACAGGTAGTAGGTGCTTCATCGGAGAATCGGGAATCAGAGTTTCGCGAGTCCCGTGAACAAGTGCATCAGACATCGCGAAATCACGATATGCGATTTCCCAATAGCGTGTGGGCCACACTGGAGGACAGGTGGCAGGTCAAAGGCCCGTCGGAGGACCAACGTATCGGGAATCTACAAATTGGTATTCCATGAACGAAGGATCGGGGAAATCCCTAAAGGAAACCTCGACGCGGAATCTGAACCATCCATTCAATGGGACGCATGTCAGGAGTACGGAGGAAGTCAGGGATTGACAAGAGTCGAGATATTGGCCATCAGGAAATCGGAGTTCCCGAGGACAAGAAAGTTGAGACATCGAAAGTCTTGAAATCCCGAGAGTTAATCTGAGCCGTCTGTCTGAAGAAGGACACATGTCATGCGATCATGCGTATCGGAGATCCAAGACACCAGGCATCGGGACTTGTAGGTCTCGAAACCCTGGAAAGATCAAGAGTCGTCCATCTGGAAGGACGCGTGGCAAAGGATCGTGCGTTGTCGACACTTTGTCAATCAGGAAATCGGAGATCCCAATGACAAAGGATTTGTGCATTGTGAAATCGCGATCAGTGAAACCCCGATCAGTGGGGAACAACTGTCAGCACAGCAGAGAAGGAGGACAGTGGCATAGTGGAGAACAACTGTCAGCGTAAAGGAGCGTCGGGATTTGGACGATCGGGAATCAGACGGGTGTATGCATTGAGGCATCACAAACCCTGTAGCCTTGATGGGGTAAGGTTGTGGTCACGGTGTGACGGTCACGTTGATCGGGAGCTAAGCTCAGGAGGGCTAGCGTATGGAATGCTGAAAATTGATTTAAAAAGGCGCGCATAGGTTTAATTCAAATTTTAAAAAGGGGCCCGATTTCCCCCGAGCAATAAATATGGGACCCGATGAACGTTGAACAGTTCCTTGACCCATGGGCTTAAGAAGGGGTCAATGCCCTTTCTACAGGTGATCCGAAGAAGCAAAGTAGGACGATAAGGACGGTAAGGACGGTGATAGGTTGCAGGGGTCCCTTTTGGAGGATGTGGAGGCCATTTTCTGACAGTAGGCACATCTACAGGTTGCTGAGGTCATTTGTGCAGGCGGCAGAAAAGTTTGAAGTGGGAGGAACCTCATTGTATCAGTTGGGTGGCAGATCTACAATGAATCCGAGTAAGTTACTATAGATCTGAACTGCTCAGCAACACATATTATTACTGATCAATAAAAAAAAAGGGGGAAGTATATATATATATATATATATATATATATATATATATATATATACGGGTCATTCACATTAAAGATGCATATGAAGGTTAGGATCTCTGACGAAGGATGTTGAATGCATATTGAAGTGTGGGTTATTGGTGATATTCTAAAGTTTTGGGCAAACTATGTTTTCTAACAAATGTACAAAGGGTTGAAACTGCCTGATCCAGTGTGAAAATTGATTAAACGTGATCAACAACATGTCTGAGGGTTAAAGTCTTTAGTAGAAGCACCCTACCAGTAGAAACTGGTGCGATTTTTAGGGGATTGAAGCTCCCTTCCAGGAAATACTGGTAAACGAGAGAAGGTTGCAGCCTTCTGCAGGTAGAATCCTGCGTACTAGTATGAGTCTACACTAGTACAATGTTGTAAAACGTTTTCTTAATGATAATTATTGAAGACAGAGACAACGACAGCGGTGGTTTTCTCCCGATTTGGGTTTCCACCTTTAATCCTAGTGTTCATGTGTCTTACTCATGTGTGTTGGCTTATTTTGTTATTACTGCACTGAATTAATGCTTAATAGACACCTGATGAATAAAGAAATTCATTATAAGATCTCTGAATACACTCTTGCTTCCTCAAGACTATACAATAACTGGTCTTTACAAAGTAACCTAAGGTTTTTCAGTGAAAGAAAAGAGAAAATTAATTGATTGCTGAAATACTGATTCACCCCCCCCCCTCTCAGTATTTCCCAACAATGGTATTTGCACAAGAAAAGTTTGTTGATAATAGTTCAGTGAACAGAGCAATAAATTATGCTCCATTCAAAATAGAGTGTGATAGAACCCCAAAAAGGAGTTGCAGATTTAGTAAATTTTTCAATTGAGGAGAAATGTAGCAATGATGCAAAATCATTTACTAAACAAATGTAACAAATGCATGAACGGATCAAAGTGCAACTGAGAAAATAATAATAAGAAGTATAAAGAGCATATACACAAGTCATGCAGACTGAGGACATTTGAGGAAGGCAATTTGGTGATGACGTATTTGGGGAAGGAGTAACTTCCCAATGGAGAGTATAGCAAACCAAATAATTTCCTGATGAAACAAGCACATGGATTTCAACAATAGAGTTAAGTAGTTGTGTGAACAAATGCATTTCTAGGTTAGTTATATCAATCAAGAATCCTCAAACATTTTCCAACAAGTCAAAGATAATATAGGAGCATTTACAAAGTTCCACACTGTAGAGATGAATGTAGATCATAAATACTGCAGAACCACAACATGAGGTCGCAAAGAGATGATGTCCCATGAAGGAATGTTTCAAAAATATAACTTGTGATATTTGAAAGTTACAGAATGGAATCTTGTGGAGATTAAAGGTGTGCAGAACCTGATGGTTATGGACAATAACATTGCAAAAGTTGAGGAGTTGGTAAAGAACTGCAAAGGGTTATTGTGAATCGGCATTTATGGAACAACCCCTCAAAAAAGATGTTGCAATAAGACTATTGCAGCAGAACAATGCAATAAACAAGAAAAAGTTAAAGAACAAAAAATACATGAGCAATTAGGCAGCAACAAATGAACCAATTGGAACTTGAACCACTTGGAGAATCTACAACTTGTACAATGTATTGTATTTAATTAATATAAAAACAATAACAAGAATGCTAAGAGATGGGATAAGAAAACTAAGTAGTAGAAAAGATAGGAGTTTAGGGGTCTTAGATGGAGAAGTAGGGAACAAGACTCAAGAGTGATTGAGAGAATAAAATTGTAGTAGATAGTTGAAAGAGAATTGCCATTGTATGCAGCTTGTATCATGATTTAACATATTCAATTTTAACTGGGAATCTTCGCCTCATGTTTTTTGGGTTGTCTAGTCTGTCTTTTTGCCTGTGAATATTATTGTAGTAATAGTACATTGTAACACATTGGTGATCTGAGATTAGTTTACAGTAGTTAAATGCATCAGAGATAGGAGACTAATCCTAAATTTCTAGTGACTACCACAAAAGATGAAGATAAAGGCCCATCATTCAAACCACTTTCCCACTTCTTCCAATATGTGTTTTGAAACCTTAGTCGATCTTCTTTTCATTGTACCCATCTTTACTTTCTTGACTACTTATATCCATGAAAGCATTTCTTACTGATTGAACAACCTTATCCTGAACAAAAACCCTATCGATTGAAGGAGCATCACTCACTATTAGTTCATTGAAGGTCAACAAAAAAAAAATCAAAATAAGAAAGCAAATGACACCAACAATTAACTGGCTAGTATCATTCATCCACTTTTTGTGTTCTCTATGCATGTGTCCCTGACAGAGCAATCCAAGAGGTATTCCCCTCTAGCCTTTGATATAATAGATACACTCTATTAATGTAAATAAGCTACTAAGTTTCTTGCTCATAATCAACATGTATGGAATTAGTCAAAGGGGCACAACATTATTTCTTGCTAAGATATCAAAGGCAGCTGGTAGTGGCAGTGATTGGATGAGAAATCGAATATCTAATAGCATTCTTGATGATAAAAAATATTGATGCTACGATGGGCAGAGTTTTAGCATCTCAGATGAGGCATTGAATCATTGTTATTTTGGGTAGTGTTCAACATACTTACACAAAAAGCATTGAATCACTGGGCAACTTTATGGATTGTCGATGCAATGAATTCATTGAGTTGTATCTTGGCAGGGGCTTTGAATCTCTTTCTTCTTTGTTGGGATGGAACAACTTAGCATCTCTAGGACTGTAATTCTTTCTTGATGCAACAAATCCTCTTATCTGACTGGAATGGCTGGGGTAACTGATGCAAGTTTGTTGGTGGTGCAATCGAGTTGAATCCTCTGTTTGTGTATGAATAGAAGACTTCACTTTCTCTGTTAATTTTGATCCTAGCATTTAGCATTCCTCATGGGTCATTGAAACTTTGGTTTGATGGAACCTTCTGGAATCCCAATGTTCATCATTCTTGAGGATGCATGGAACCTCTATATGGATGGCAGTCATTAGCACTTTCGCTATGTATGGAATCTCTGTTGTTGATGAGTTTGTATCCATGATCTGGTAGAAGGCATTGATTTAGGATGGTTATCACAGTAATTCCCCTCTAAGCATTTAGGATGGTTATTTGCCTACACTGGTGTGAACTATTTTCAGTTACTGGATATTCTTTCCATTTACAAACTGAAACAACTAATTGTAATTCAACACAAATTTGAGAAAAAACAGGTTATATTCACATGGCTAATTACATTAGATATTTGTCTCCCAGGAAACAAAAAATAACAAGATAAGTGGAAAGTCATATGTTGTAGTGTTCATATTAATGTGTTGGCTTTTGAATTTGAATTGTAACATCTTTCTCAATATTAGTTGATTAATGTTATAGGTCTAAATTTAGAAGAGATAGGGTATGTACATTTGGGTGGGATTTAATAGTGCAATGGTTTGGTTAGGCAGAATGATCTCTTATCCTACAAGCAAGAAGATTTCATACACCAATTTGATTTGATGTTAGATTTGGCAATGATGTTAAAATTATATTATTATTATTCTTATTATTAATATCATCAATGCTACTTGGAAAGAGCACATCTCACATTTGAATCATGCATTAGACACACTTAAGGAGCAATGGATTTCTAATCTCATGAAGAGTGAGTTCAAAAAAGAGTCCTTGGCGTACCTTGGACATATTATTCATGGAAGAGTGAAAAAGGTTCATCCAACCAAGATTGAATCCATCAGTAAGTGGTCTACTCCTAATAGTGTGATAGAGGTAAGAAGTTTCATGGGAGCGACCTGATATGTGAGAAAGTTCATTTCCACATTTTGAACAACACTTGAAACACTACATGTTATAACAAAAAAAGGGAAGAGTTTTCATTATGGCTAGCAGTTACAGAGGTCTTCTTAAAACTGAAGAGAAAAATTAGTGATGCACCAATGTTGGCTATGACTAAATTGAAAAAACCTTTTGAGGTTGAAATGGATGCAATTAGGGATGCCATGGGGCCAAACATTGTGCAAGAAAGAAGACTAGTTTGCTACCATTCAAAGTTGTTCCATGGAGAAATGTTGAACTACACTACCTATGACAAGGACCTCTTTTCCCTAGTATGATCAATCAAGAAATGGAAACACCATCTCTTGGGAAAGGAAACCATAATCCACACTGATCAGCGACCATTGTAGTACTTGCAAATAATCAAAGAAAAACACAATAGGGAAGGCATTATATGTGGATGGGATTTTTGTAAAAATTCCACCTACTTATCAAATGCAAGAAAGGTGTGACAAAAAGTTTACAAATATGTTGTCAACACCACCCATGTAGAAGATTACAACTGTGGAAATTATTATGCAGCTTGATCCATTCACGCATGATTTGTTGAGTGAAGAATCCAAGGAGGGTGTTGATTTTGGAGATGTCTACTAGCAACAAAAGGAGAAAATAATTATTGATCGAAAGGGAAATGAATATCATCTTCAAGATGGGATACTCTACAAGTTGGACACGTTATGAATACCCCAGTGAAGGAAAGTTAATTTGTTGAGGGAAGCTCATACTTCTCGAATCATTGGACATTTTGGTGTTGGGAAAACCATTGCAAATCTAAAGAGGCATGTTCACTAGCTTAAGATGCAAGAACACATTTCCAAGTTCATCAAAGGTTTTGTTATTTGTAGCACTAGTAAGCCCAATAATAAGAAAATTGGGTTGTACACACCATTACCAATACCAATAGCAAGAAGAACTTGAATAGTATCTCTATGGATTTTGTTAGAGGTTTTCATGTGTCAAGGAGAGGCCATGAATACCTGTTTATGGTTTTGGACAAGTTCACCAAGATGTGTTTGCTTATTCCTTGAGAAGAGCATCACATGCCATAAAGAAGTTGATTTTTTCTTTGCAAACATATGGGTACATTTTGGTTTGCCAAGCTTTATTGCGTCTAAAAGGGACTCTAGATATGTTGGCAAGTTTTGGAAAACATTGTGGGTAAGGATGGACACAAAGTAGAAGAATTATACTACTTTTCATTCTCACACCCATGGCAGACTGATGTTCTAAACAAAACTTTGTTCCAATTGTTGAGAGGATATAATACTGAGCATCCCAATCCCTGGGATGAAAAAATAGTTTACAATTAAATATATTACAATAGAGCAATGCATTATTCCACCTAGAAATTTCCTTTTGATACACATTTAGGTTGCTTAACACCCTCACATTTTGATGTTATTTATGGGGAAAAAAAAGGAAGACATACTCGAAACAAAAGAGGCAAAGAAAGCAAATAGGGTCATAGAGAAAATCAAGCAGGTTCACTTGAAAGTGTAGGAGAAGCTTGAGAAGAGTCAACATAAGTATAAGCTCAAAGATGACCAACATAGGAAAAAGCACAAAATCTATGTTGGGGACAAATTGTAGCTTTATCTTAGTAAAGAGTGTCAACAAGGAGCAACCAAGAAGTTCATGCCTCTAAGATATGGAGATTTTGAGATCATTAATGAGCAGGTTAGTGGTAATTCCTTTAAACTCAACTGACTAGTCTCATTGGGACATAAAGTTGACTCATCTTAGTTTCTCTAAACAAGAGAATCAAAGGGATGTTACCAAGAACTAAAATGATTAATATAAAAGCATAAGGCCCTCCAAGTATTTTCAAAGGGGTTCCTAGAGAAAAAGGTATGATGTGTAGTACCAATAGGAGGATGAAAATGGGTATACAAAATAAACTACAAGTCAATGGATCACTGGATAATCATGAATAAATATTGGTATCAAAGGGCTAAGCAAAGAAACAAGAAATCAACTATGATGAAACCTTCATGCCATTAAACAATTTAAATGTTATTTGAATTGTGTTATCTCTTATATTACAATTTTGATGAAAATTACACCGGATGGATGTAAAAAGACATTCACTAACTTATATGTTCATCAAATAGAAAATAAGTACGCAGTAACACCTCTCTGAAGCCGTGGCTACCCTACACCACTTGTTTGATGGAAACGTAGAGAATCAGAATCCAGATATGCAAGTTTTCCAATGTGGTCGAGCCTCAACATCGAGCCACGAGCGGGGTCCTCCTTTGCGAGCAGGTTCCTCCTTTGTTGGAATGCTAACAAAATATGGTCACTGGTGCCGGGCCGAACCTGGGAGTAACCCTTTACCCAATAGAAGAAAGTTGAAGAGTAAAATACTAAAGCCGTAAACCTCAAGGCCGAACGGGGAAATAAGAGGTAGCAGAAGTAAAACCGTAAACTTACGTTTCGTCAAGGGCCCAAAGGGGAAATTCAAATAACCACGAAGATGTAAACTTGGGAATGCATTTCAGATCCCATATAATTTATAACATGTGGGAGGGACAAAAATCTCCATGTTTTTTGGAAATCGGGAAAAGGGAAGATTGAAATTGGGCAAAGGGAAGATTGTAGCTACCCAGTGCCCACTACCCATACCACAAAATCAAGGTGAAATTAAACCATAAACCCCGATTTTACCAAATGGCAGGGTGAAGAAGCTATCAGAAATTCTTATATTTCTAGAAATTTGGCTAATGGAAGCTTGTCTCTCCAAATTTTAGGGGCTAAATATAATTTTTTTTCCTCTATCCCTCCTAACAACATGGGTTAACCCTATACATGATTTTTCCCCTAAAATAAATTACGGGCTAATGATATAAGTTTAAAAAAATCAATCTAATACAAAAAATTCGCCCAATAAAAAATTGGAGGCCCCTTAATTTCGCCCATGAGAAAAATTTCTCCCCTAAAATCATCTATGGTGCATGCACCCTAGCTCACTACATCCCGCATATGCACGCAGTCAGTGTATACAACAACCTATGTATACCTTCTGAGCTATTAGGGTTTGTCCTTTAAGATCAACTCAGAATCTCTGCAATCAATATATCATTCTCTTCTATCTCTCACTGTCCAATCTGAGCACCAACCAGTCACAACACATCCAAGCTCTCCAATATCTTTCTCATGCTCCACAATAAATCAATATGAATGCTATCTCAATCATGTATAAACAACTAGTATACCATAGAAATCATTTCACCACTAAATCAAAAGAGCACTGATCACTCCATCAACCAAATCATCCAAACTGAACCATATCATAGAATCCATACCAAGAATTCCCTAAGCATTCACAACACATCAAACAATAGTATCCATCAAGACAATAATGTAACCATACCAATGTCTCAGTGATATATCGACGCCCATAAAATGAAGATATGGAACATGCCTCATCATCCAAAAGCTTGCCACCAGCTCAAACACAAGTCTTCATCATTCCATCCACTGTACGCACCCTATCCTCATACAACCTGCATGTGTACACGCCCTGGCCCATTACAGTGCGTCTATACCTCAGAAACTAGGGTTTCTGAAGCTCCGAGACTTTTTCCGACAAGATCTCTGACATTGCCGAAACTTTGATGCATCCATGAGATCCTCCTCTCGCTCTCTTCCTTAGAATAGATCTTCAATCATGCTCAAGATATCCACACCAATAAGTAGCTCTCCATGAATACTCCAAAATATATTCTCACAAGAAGCTCTCCATTGATCCACAAAAAGGATGTTTTGCAAGAGTCCATAGCTATCTTATTTATACTTTCATCCTCTAGGTCACTTAACACATTTCTAGGTTACTTAACCTATTTTCCTTATTTTAGGGTTAACCACTTTCCATAAATAGAAAGTTCTCCAATATTTTATCATTTAAATATTCCTTCTTGATTTTGTCACCTTACTTTATCATTTAAATAATCTTTCATGATTTTTTCACTTCCCTTTATCATTTAAATAATGATTTCTACTTTTCAAGCACTTTGACTTCTTTGACCTTTTGGGGCTTCAAGCCATCATATGGGGGTCTTTCAACTTTGTAGAGCCATAACTCTCAAACCGTGAGGAGTTATGTGACATTCCACATACCACCGAAAATGGCATGACAAGCACTATCCATCTAGGATAGTTTCACCAACAACTTCATTGATATTCATCTCATTATTCCACATATAAGCATGGGTCCTCCAACCATTCTTCTAGGATAACTCAATCCGCAAAGTGTCTTCCCATGATGCCTTTCACTATAAGGGGACCACTTTGGAGTTCATCCATTTCTGCACCTTATCAATCATGATAAGACAATAATGAGTCATCTTTTCACCAAACAAACTATGCATCATCATGTATCAATGACAACTCATTGATCCATCTTCATCTATGCATCATATCAATGATCCATCTTTATCAATTGGTTTCCACTTTGACATCTATCATTCTCATCAAGGACAATACATATACATTTTTCATCAATCATCAATCAATGTCATCAATCAATCAAACCATTTGCATCAATGCCATATGATCCAACAATCTCCCAAATAATCAAACCATTGACATCAATGACAACATGATCCAACAATATCCCCCTTTTGCATTAATGGCAATACCAACATTGATGTCAACACCAATTACCAATTATTGATGTCAACATGTAGATAAGGCATGCTCTACATTAATAGTCAATGTGACTATCTCTCCACATCAATCTCTCCCCATAAATAGACATCAATCACATCAATGTGATTATCTCTCCCCCTTTGACATCAATGGAAAAGTGTCATTCTCCTCTTGGGGCTGCTCCCCCTGTCTGAGTGCCTTTGATATTCCTCTAAATAATATATCCCCTTTTGAACAAGGGATATTTCTCTGATGTAATGTTGAAGATACATCGAACATACTCCCCCTATGACCATTGCTCCTCCTGGAAGTATGCCTCTGTGCTCTTTCTTGAAATATAGGGCTCTTTTTTAGATATGCATCTAATAAATATCTTCTCCTAGAATCATGGGAATAAGAATGACTCCCCCTATCTTGTCTGTAAGATGAACAATATGCTACCATATGAAGATCCTTGGACATTTTCATGCATCAAACTTATTCCATACCATGCATCATGAATGTCAACAATAAAAACAAAGAATCATGAACAATATATCAACCAAGTACATCATGTACCAAATATGTGCCCACAATGCACAACACCCATGTACATCAACAATGTGCAAAAAAATATCATCCATGGAATGTATCAACCATATGCCTCTATCAATATGACAACATGTGAATCTACCAATATGCCAACCATGTGCATCTACCAATATGCCAACATGTGCATCTATAAAAAATACCGTCTATGATTGTACCAGCATTCATCATCACTTGCACCAAGCAAGTATTTCAACCATGAATCAACAAGATATGACTCCCCAATGTAGCCCAATCACATGCAAAATTCATGCACAATGATATCCATCATATGCTTCCAATAATATATCATAAGATATATCAATGAAATTCAAATATGTACCAGCCATGTACCTCAACATATCAACATCAATCCATACTCATGGGTTAGTGTCATGCACTCGAGATTTATTTTACATCATCACCTTACATGATCTAACATAGAACCATGAAAACCTATAGAAAACAATGTCAGAACCTACAATAAACAATGTCAGACTATGCAACACAGAGTTATACCATCACATCAAGATGCAACCCATGTGCATTGCCTTTTTCCCAAGGCTTTTCCACATATATGCAGCCTGCTGCACAACAGAGCACATATGCACATGACCTATTCAAGGTCAGCCGACGTATGTACATGAATGTCACCATGGTCATCCACGTATGCCTCAGTAGATGACACTTTTGAACTTCCCTTCAGTCTTTCATTCTAATATGGTTGCTCTGTCTTCTTCACCCACTTTTGTAGATGACCTTTCTCCTCAAAACTTGAACTCTGAGCATCCATATTTTCAAAGATGTGTCCCTTTCTTACTTCATTCCTTCTTCCATCCATGCTATGTGAAGTCCTCATCATGGAATTTCTTCTTGTGTTCCATCACTCCTGGGATTTGTGGACAAATCCACTACAATTGTAGCATCTCATGGAGTTACAGTGAACAACAATATGTCCTACTTGATCACATCTCCAACACCTTGTGGTGTTATAGAATCTTCCATTATATCTCCTTTCATAAGATCTAAATTCAAAATCTTTGTGACCATATCCATTACATGAATAACAATACCCCTGAAAAATACTTTCATACCTTTACTTGGGTGTCCCAATAATAGATTCTTGATGTCTTCCTTGCTTTGTTCTTTTGAAATTTTCCTTTCTTTGTATAGATGGTTGCTTTGCAACATTGTATTCCTTCTTTGATGGACTTACCTCATTCTTCTTTGAGGTTCTTGATTCATCAGTTGTATCTTCTCCTTTGTATCCAAGACCTGATTTATCACATGATAATCTTTGACTTTCCAGGATCTCATCCAAGATTCGTGAGCTATTCAAGAATTTGTTTGAATTTTCCACCTTCTTTCTAAGGACAACAATTTCAGCTTCTAACTTACAACATGATTCTTCCTTTTCATTTAATTGAATATTCAATAGTTCCTCTATTCTTTTGGCTTCTTCAATTTGGGTTTTGAGATGGACAATGGTTTCAAAACTTTTGCTAATCTCATCATCTATATTCATGTCTTCTTTTCCATTCTTTAGTCTTGTGATTTCTTCTTCCTTTTTATTGCTCTCTTCTTGTTCCTTGATAATTTGTTTTAACTTCAAGATGTGCATTTGACTCCTCCTAAGAAAATTCTTAGTGTTATCTGAAAGATAGTTATAGTGTGTATAAAAATGATCACTTCTATAACTATATAAACCTTCTTCAATTTCCTTTTGAAGTTTTAACAGATTTTCTTCTATTCTTTTCATGGGATAATTACTATCAAACTTTACACAAACTGTTTCTATATCTTCTTCTTCACTTGTAGAGAAAAAATAATCATCATCATCATTGCAATCAAGTGATTTTGAGGGTTCTTTACCTTCATTTGAAGTATCTTCACTATCTTCCTTTTTGCCAACATCAACACATAATTCTTTGCCTTCATCTTCAAGATCAACCTTTGTGCTATCATTACTTGATTCTTTATCTTCACTTGAAATTTTTTCAAAATCACATTTAGAAATAATGCATTCAAGAGTTTTTGATGATTCTTTACCTTTGATAATCTTGATGGAGTGGTCTTTAATGTCTTCCTTCTCCTTCTTTCTTTGATATGTCTCCTCTAGCTTTAGCCATAGATCCTTGGTGGAAGTGCATTGTCCCATGCTCTCTTTGATGGGGCTTGAAAGTCCACTAAGAATAGTCTTGAGAGCCAATGCGTCATTCTTCTTTCATTCCCTTTAAGCATGGGACAATGCACTTCCTTTAAGCTGTTAGGGTTTGTCCTTCAAGATCAACTTAGAATCTTTGCAATCAATATATCATTCTCTTTTGTCTCTCACTATCCAATCTGACCATCAGCCAGTCACAACACATCCAAGCTCTCCAATATCTTGCTCATTCTCCACAAAAAATCAATATGAATGCTATCTCAATCATGTATAAACAACTAATATACCATAGCAATCATGTCACCACTGAATCACAAGAGTATTGATCACTCCATCAACCAAATCATCTAAACTGAACCATATCATAGAATACATACCTAGAATGCCCTAAGCATTCACAACACATCAAACAATAGTATCCATGAAGACAATAATGTAACCATACCAGTGTCACTTCTCTTTATCATTTAAATAATGATTTCTTCTTTTCAAGCACTTTGACTTCTTTGACCTTTTGGGGCTTCAAGCCATCATATGGGGGTCCTTCAACTTCGTAGATCCATAACTCTCAAACCGTGAGGAGTTATGTGACATTCCACATACCACCGAAAATGACATGACAAGCACTATCCATCTAGGATAGTTTCTCCAACAACTTCATTGATATTCATCTCATTATTCCACATATAAGCATGGGTCCTCCAACCGTTCTTCTAGGATAACTCAATACGCAAAGCATCTTCCCGTGAGGGCTTTCACCATAAGGGGACCAATTTGGATTTCATCCATTTGTGCACCTTATCAATCATGATAAGACAATAATGAGTCATCTTTTCACCAAACAAACTATGCATCATCATGTATCAATGAAAACTCATTGATCCATCTTCATCTATGAATCATATCAATGATCCATCTTTATTAATTGGTTTCCACTTTGACATCTATCATTCTCATCAAGGACAATAATATACATTTTTCATCAATCATCAATCAATCAATTACTTGACATCAATCAATGTCATAAATCAATCAAACCATTTGCATCAATGACATATGATCCAACAATCTCCCAAATAATCAAACCATTGGCATCAATGACAACATGATCCAACAATGACCTCTATCTAT
>ML791417.1:381790-391934 GCA_009831015.1 Picea engelmannii
ATCAATCAATTACTTGACATCAATCAATGTCATAAATCAATCAAACCATTTGCATCAATGACATATGATCCAACAATCTCCCAAATAATCAAACCATTGGCATCAATGACAACATGATCCAACAATGACCTCTATCTATCGTCACATCATTCATCACATGGGCGATGACACAAATATTACCATTTACCTGTTCTAAGACACCCAACTATTTAACAAAGTCAATATTGAATTGGTCAATGGTCGTCGTAGAGTTCATCACATGCACGACGAGACAAAGATTATCCTTGCCATGTTCAAATAGTCACCCAACTATTTGAAAAATTCAATATTGACTTGGTCAATGTTTGTCAAAATGGAGATGAAACAAAATATATAAATATTTAGCAAATTATTGATGTTCTGGCAATATTTCTATAACTACGATGGTTCAAAAAAGGTATTTTTGTGCGTAAGAATAATGGAGGAAAATTTTAGAGGTGGGAAAAAAAGTAAAGAGGGTGAAAAGGGTTATGGTAGATATTATTTCCCTTGCAAAAAATGTAGTTTTACACGTTCCATAAGAATTTTAATAGCAACGACTAAAGAACATTGTAGGAAATATGAGCACACTGATGGGGGATTGAATGAATATCGTTCTGTGGTAATTAGCTATATATTCATTATTTGTTTTTATATTGATTATATATATATATATATATATATATATAGTTTGAATATTTGTTATACACACTAATTTTGCATGATTGTTCGTAATTATAAAGTTAGAGTTTCCCCCTAAATTTCTGCACAATGTTGCACCAAGTAGTAGTAGAAATTATGTCGTACAAGTTGAGGAACATGAAGCAAATGAGGATCTCATGGAAGAAGATGATTGGACAAATCAAGTTAATTATCCCATGGGAGAAGTGTAAATGTGTTGAACCTACACATAATATATCTAGCTAAACAATAATACATACATTTGGGGAGAGATTTGGAAAAACAAGAAGAAGGAGAGAAAGAATGAAAGAATTTTCATTAATCGTTGTGAATAATGAATAATTTACTCATGATATACTATGTATAACTCAATGAGTGCGCAATGGAGGAGAAAAAATGCACCATAGTGGTGGTCTAGAGTGATTTGGACACACACCAACAGTTACAGGAGTGAACTGCGACCTAGTCTGGTCTCTCAGGCAGTTACGATAGTGAACTACCACCTAGTTGGGTTAACTAGTCAACTAGTCTTTAGTTAACTGACTAAACAAAGAGTAGTGAGGAGTTAACTCAGTGAATCAAGGGTAATGCGCCAGTATGGTGATGATACCGAGGCAAGGTCGAATTAGCATGGTTATGATCCCAATGTTGCATGGTGACAAAACCAATGCAACATCTAAACTCAACTCAACTAGTCAAATTGAAATGTCAATTGAAAGAGAATATTCTCCAAGTGGAATTTTCTCCCCTAAAATATAGGAGACTGGATAATGACTAATAAAAAAGGAAAAACCTTAGGAAAAATAAATCCTAGGTGTGTGTGAAGTAACTCTAACACCCCCCCTGAAAATCACTATGGTGAAAATAAAGGATGGGTCTTGGAAATGAGGCCATGTTAGGTACCCAAATACAAAAGATACATTGAAATAAATTGAGGAAAGAGGGAAAACCTCAAGGGAAAACCCCCCCCTCAAGGTACAATGTATGTAAAAAGAAGAACCATATCTGCTAGGCAACTGTGTCCTTCACTCCAAGACGACTTCACAGAGAATGGAACTTCTGCTCAGTGAAGATCTTGGTGAAGATGTCTTCCATCTATTCTGCTGAAGGAAATAACTGTAAGTCGATGATCCCCTCATGTACTAAGTCCTGGATGTAGTGCATGTGGATCTCTATGTGCTTCATCCGCTACCTCTGAACTAGATCTTTGTAGAACTTCAGAGTGCTTTGGTTGTCACACTAGATGACGATCGTCCTATGAAACTGAATGTGCAACTCAATGAGAAAATGTTGTAGCCACATAGTGCGAATGGTTACGTTAACTACCCCTCTATAATCTGCCTTGGCTGAAGATGAGAAATGGAAGCTTGCTTCTTGCTCGAGCAACAGATAGGCCCAGAACCAAGACTGGGTGAGTAACCAGATGTGGACTTGTGATCAATGTTATTTCTAGCCCATTTGGAATCAGTAAACTCAATGAGATCTAATGTAGATTCTACTGCATAATGAATCCCAAAGGTGATGGTGCCCTGTATGTATCGAAGGATACACTTTGCAACTTTCCAATGTAGCTCATGCAGCTCTTGAATGAACTTGGAAACTGCACCAACTACATATGAGAGGTCTGGTCTGGAGTGCATGAGATACAAAAATCTCCCCACTAGCTATCTGTACAGTTTGTTGTCAACCAGTGGAGTCCCCCTGCCATCCTCAAGTTTTACTCCTGATAGAAAAGGAGTCGGAGTAGACTTGCAGTCTGTCATGTGAAATCTCTCAAGGAGATCTCATGCATACTTGGCATGAGACAGTTTGATGCCTGATGCATCCTGACTAATCTCGATTCCAAGAAAGAAGTGTAGCAGACCCATGTCTGTCATCAAAAACCTATTGTGTAGAATCCTCTTGACTACAACAATCACTGAAGTCAAGCAACCGGTGATAAAACAATCATCGACATATAGAACTAAAAGTAGAAGTGAATCATCCGTCCTAAACGTGTAGACATTCAGAGTCTGATTTACAACATGCAAAGTTCTGTGACAACATGTAGGAATCCATCTTGGCATACTATGCCCTTAGATCCTGCTTGAGGCCATAAAGTGAATTCTTCAGTTGACAAACCAAAGATGAGTCCTCCATAAATCCCTAGGTCTGCTCCATGTAGATCTCCTTAGAGAGATCACCTTGAATAAATGAATTCTTCACGTCCATTTGATGGACTTCCCATCCCTTGGTTGCCACAATGGCAAGTTCCAATCACACGAAATCCATATTCACTACTAGAGCAAAGGTCTCATCATAGTTAATACCATGAACCTACTGAAATACTTTGGCAACAAGCCTGGCTTTGTATCTGCTATTATGTCCATCCACTATGATCTTGGTCCTGTAGACCCATCTGTATCTGACGAGTTTCCTCCCAGAAGGATGGGGAACTAGATCCCAAGTCTGGTTCTCGAGGAGGGAGGTGTACTCCTCCTACATAGTATATTTCCAAAAGGGATTTCCAGCAGCCTCGCTATAAGACTGTGGATCTGAAGAATGAACTAAGAAAAGATGCCTGGAGGGAAATGGTTCAGTGACAGTGAGTGCAACAGGAGGCTCCTCAAAATTAGATCGAGTCCTCCTAGTATCGGTTGGATCACCAACGAGATCCCCTGCATCCTGAAGAGTAGTCTGTGCCCACTTGGGCCTCTGCTCTGGCTCTACAACTACATCTAGATGCTTTGACTCTGCATCCAACTGTACTGACTCTGAATCTGAATCATCTGAGTCCTCTGGATCAAAACTCTCATCTGAAGAAGAGTTGGCATGTCCATGCTCATCATCTCGGACAGGTGGAATAATGAAGGTGTCTGCATGCAGCTGCTGAGGTGCATGCAAGACACTTTCCTCAAATTGGACACTACGCTCAATGATGAACCGATCTGAGGAACGATTAATAAGCCGATATCCCTTCACACTGTCGGGGTATCTGTTGGGGCTCAAAAATGGCATATTTTCATCCACCTTTCCCTTCACCACTCTTCACATTTCATCACCCCATTAACCTTTCATGATATCATATTCATAAATATATTTGGGTTTCACCTTATTATTTTCCACTTTATTCATTTTAGTATTTAAAAGGAATTTGTGATTAAATGTTAGAAAATCAACATATTTTCATATATATCTCAAATATGTGTGAGCTTTGTAATGTGTAGGAATATGTGAAGGATTAATTCAAAAGGACTTCTCGAATACTTCCTCCAGCATTTCAAGATTTGAGGAGATAATTCAAGCCCATTCCAAGGAGAAGATCATGGATATTTGGTTGGAATATCTTATCCAAGATATATGAGAGATATGTGTGAGGATTTGAAGGGATTATATTTTGTAATAATGGGAAATAGGTTGAGAGAATAGTGGATCTGTAATAATGAGATGGTTATCTTATCTTCAAGGCTCTCATGTATAAAAGAGAGTGCTCTCTCTTCATGAGAATTCAATTAGGAGCAATTAGGATTCAATTAGAATATGTAATTAGAATTAGAGTAATCAAGTAGAGAATTAGAGTAGTCATTAATGGTAGTCATTAGGATTCAAAAGAGAAAGGGATTCTTAGCTTTGATTCATGGATTTGGTTTTCATTCTTTCATTATTATGTTATGAAGATTGATTTGGTTCTTGTAATGTAATATTGCTTCATTGGCATGAGCTCACATATGTTGTTGTGTCATTCAATTCTTCACATGTTGTATCTACTTTTCCTTCATGTAGTTCTCCATTCCTAGATTAATTTCCTTCACACAATTTCCCATTCCTAGATTAATTTCAATTCCAAATCGTGTGCCAGATTAATGATTCTATTTCAGTCGTGTGCTAGATTAATGATTCTATTTCAGTCGTGTGTTAGATTAACGATTCAATTCCAGTCATAGCTTAAACATTAGATTAGATTATTTATTCTTCAATCTTGCATATACTTTGCATGTGCTTTGTCAGTTTACGAACCTCGGGTTGACAAATTAGATAGTTGGGTAAATATTGCAATGCAATTAATTTAACATTAGTTCAGCCCAATGTAATGAATGTTGTTCCTTTTTTTATGATTGTTGTTCCTTTTGTAGGTCTTGTTCTTCCTTTGAATAGAACAATTGACGTTCCCTTTACGATTGTTGTTCCTTTACAAGTGTTTCATATCTGGAGATTGGGTATTGAAAACGGAAGGTAAGAACCTACGTAGGCGACAAGTAAAACGCTTGTGCCAGCGCCTACCTTTGTTTGATGCATAGAGGTTGTGTTTAGGACATCTTTAGAGACAAATAGTATCCAACAAAAATGCATTCAATTCTCTATGGATCAAGTGCCTTCCTCTTTTCATAGGGAATCCTGGCCCATGCACATGAACCAAAAATGCGAAAGTGGGTCACTTCTGGTTTGAGGCCACTCCAAGCCTCGTAGGGGGTCTTATCATTGACATATCTATGGGGAAATATGTTTTGGATGTATTTTTCATAGTTAAGTGCTTCGGCCCATAGTCTCTTTGGTAGTAACTTTGCATGCAACATGCAAGATGCCATCTCCTTTAGAGATCATTTTTTCCGCTCAACAACTCCATTTTGTTGCGGAGTATAGGAAACAACATACTGCAAATGAATCCCTAACTCATGGAAAAGATTATGGATCTCATGATTTACATACTCTCTCCCATTATCAGTTTGGAGGACTTTGAGCTTCTTTCCGGACTGTGTCTCAACCAAGGTGTTGAAATCTTTGAGGTGTTGAAAGACCTCAGATTTTTGCTTGAGAAAGTAGATCCAAGTAAAACGTGAGAAATCATCAACAAAAATGAGAACAAACCTCAATTTGTTGATGTATGGATGTGGAAAAGGACCCATAATGTCACTGTGGATCATATCTAAAGGCGTGGAAGCTCGCTGAGACTTTCCTTTGTTGAATTCCTCTTGAGGGTGTTTTCTAAGAACACATCCCTCACATACTCCCTTGGAGAAATGGATGTCTGGTAGACCATCAACCAATATTTGCTTGCTAAGATGTTGCATGTATCTGAAATTCAAATTTCCAAACCTTTCGTGCCATATCCTACTACTTTCATTAGCATGAGTAAGCAGTAAAGCATAATCATGTTCAATGAATTCAGAAAGAGTATACAGTCTAGACTAATGATTTACCTCACCGGTAGAAACCCTGGAGTTGGTTTTCATGTCATAGATTTCAACGGAATTTGGTGTGAATATGAATTTATTTATGGTGCCAGAATTCATCATCTGATACATGGAGAGAAGGTTGATAGAAAGTTTGGGAACTTGCAACAGATTCTTGAAGCTTTCGTTGGTGAGTTCAATCCTTCCTTTGTCGTTGACTTTGATAGAAGAGTTTTCTCCCATCAGATTGGGAGGACATTTGCTTGCATCCAAAGAAGAATATACTTCTTTTGAGGCAACCATGTGATGTGATGTTCCTGAATCAATGATCCAAGCTTCAGGAGAGGAGTTGATGGAAATCAAGGCATGGCTAGAATTACCTTTCTTGGAATTCAGATCTTCTGGCTTCTTCTTCTTGGCACCCTCGGGGATGCACTCTCCAAGGTTATTTTGCTTAAGTATTTGAGACATCATATCTATTTGTTTTTTCATGCATGTAGATTCTGAATGGAATCCTTTGTGACATTACATGCATTTCTCCCCTTTTCTTCCCTTTTCTCCTTTGGATCCAGAGGCATCGATGAAAGGTTTTGTGTACCCTTCCTTCTTCGGATGTGCATGAGATTTTTTTTATATTTATCTTTAGATTTATGATATTTGTGTCTACCATCATGCACAGTGAGTTCATGCGCCCTTGGGCCTTTGATTGTGCCCATGTTGGTGAGCTTGGTTTGCTCTTGTGTCGGGTATTCGATAAAGTCCTCAAGAGAAGGCATCTTCCAGGTGGCTCCAGAGGTGAATATGACCATATGGAATGTAGATACGAATATAAATAATTCAGTACCAAGCTTGGAGAGAATGGTGAGAACCATTTGTTTCTCCTCCTTTGATTTATCAACCTCAGAAGCTTTGAGTTGCGACAATAAATCCTTGAATTTTGTAAAGAAATCTTGGATATTGTCGAATATTTTTGGATCCAATGTGAGCAGCTCCACCTCCAACATGTGTCTCCTCATCTCATCATGTTTTCCACATAGCCCTTCTAAGGTGGTCCAAGCTTCATTGGGAGTCTTACCAGAAGATATGTGAAAAAGGAGATCGGGAGAAATAAGACTGCAAATTGTTTCGAGTGCCTCATCCATGCAATTTAAATAATTTGATTTTTCTATGGTTGATGTCGGTTTTATATGTGTATTCAAGGTTAACCTGTACAACCCTTTGGTTTGGATATGTATGGCTATTTTCTCCTTCCATGAAAAATATTTGTAAAGTGTAAGAATGAATTCTTTTTGGAATTCCATCTTTCCATTGTCTTCAATCTTTTGTACCTGCAAAAAATTTTGTTGTAGCTTTTGCTTAGCAGTCCATTGGATTTGATACCATGTAAATGTGATAAACCTGCACATAATAGATCTATATAAACAACAATACAAGCATTTCCAAAGATAATTGGAGAAATAATAATAAGGAGAGAAAGAATGAAAGAATTCTCATTAACCATTGTGAATAATGAATAATTTACACATGATATACTCTGTATAAATAAATGAGTGCGCACTAGAGGAGAAAAAATGTGCCATAGTGGTGATATAGAGTGATATGGACACACGCCAAGAGCTACATGAGTGAACTTCTACCTAGTCTAGTCTCTCAGGCAGTTACAGGAGTGAACTTCTACCTAGTCTAGTCTCTCAGGCAGTTACAGGAGTGAACTTCCACCTAGTTGAGATAACTAGTTAACTAGTCTTCAGTTAACTAACTAAACAAAGAGTAGTGAGGAGTTAACTCGGGGAATCAAGGGTAATGTGCCAGTCTGGTGATGATACCAAGGAAAGGTCGAATTAGCATGGTGATGATCCCAATGTTGCATGGTGACAAAACCAATGCAACATCTAAACTCAACTCAACTAGTCAAACTGAAGTGTCAACTGAAAGATAATATTCTGCAAGTGGAATATTCTCCCATAAAATATAGGAGACTAGATAATGACTAATTATGACTAATAAACAAGGAAAAACCTCAGGAAAAATAAATCCTAGGTGTGTGTGAAGTAAATCCAACAAGAAGATGATGGGACAAATCAAATGATCCAAGATTTGTTTGCTCAGTCGGATAAGGAGGGGGACAATGATGGTATTTATGATGGACCTATATTAGAAAAGGAAAATAAACGACTTTATAAAAGGATCAAGAGAAAATCGTCTCTCCACTACATTGTTGTTCGTGAACTTAAAGGTTATGAATCATTTGTCAAACACTTGTATGACATAGATCGTAAGGTATGTAATGTGTTTCATCTCATATACATAAATGTTGATTTCTATATATTTTTTCTAGTGTTAATTAATGTGTAACATAAGAATGCAATATTGCGATTACTATTCTTTACATTAACTAGTAATGATTTGTTATGTTGTAGATTGTTAGGTGAATTTTTGTTACCATCATCAAATATTTTACCGCACACATATCGAGAGTTTCTTGCCATTATGAAAGACAACGAAATGGAGTATCAAACTATAGATGCATGTCCTAATGATCATATTATATATTATGGAGAACATGCGTCAAAAACAGAATGCCCGCAATGTCTTATCAATAGATATCGAACTGATCAAGTAACAAAAAAGGTGCCTCAAAACTTCATCATATTCCCATAATTCCACATTTGCAGCGATTATTCAGGTGTGAAAGCATAGCACAATTTATGGATTATCATGCACAGAAAAAAAGTGGAGATGGTGTTCTTTGAATGCCTGTAGATGGTTATGTATTTAAGTAAATTGAGGAAAAATGGGTAGATTTCAAAGATGAACCTCGTGATGTTAGGCTTTCATTGGCAGTTGACGGTGTTAATCCATTCAAAGAGATTAGATCTATTTACTCAGTGTGGCCGATTTTTGTTATCAACAATAACATTCCTCCTTGGATGTCAATAAAGAGGGAGCACATAATGTTGACAATGATTGTTCCAGGTTTTTGTTTACATTAATATTTTGAATGTAACATTTTCATTTGTTTTGTTTTTTGCATAATATCTTTTATTTATTTATTTACTTATATATACATATCATGGTATTAATTATGTGCAATTTCAAACAATTAGGTAAGTACCAAGTTAAATATATGAATGTATATATCGAGCCTCTTATCGATGAGCTACTAAAATTATGGGTCGACATCACTATATATGACATCTGTAAACCAATCGGGGAGAGAAAATTTTAATTCCATGGAATACTTGTGTGGAAAATTCATGATGCCCCAGGACTAACACATTTTTGTGGTATGTAGAATTCTATTGCACTTTAATACTATATAATTTTTAAAAATATCATGCATGTCTTTTAAATAATCGTATCGTTTAATTGAAATTAATCCGTCTGACGTTGCATGTCTTCAAACAAAGGGTAAATTTGCATGTCTAGTTTGTGGTCCTAAGATGAAGTATCATCATTCAAATTTTTTAGGAAAGGTGGTGTTTGATGAGTATAGGAACCTCCTCTCTAAGACCCATAGGTATCATACTACTGAAAAACATATTTTCAATGAGAAAGAAGAGACTGGATTAAAACCATGAAGAATGACACCTCACCTATGGCTATCTGATAAGGAAGTGTTGAAAAGAGGTGTAAGTACACGAGAGAAGTGAATGGGAACCCCAAACTCAATGTAAATTCAGTGATGGTTGTAAGTTTTAAACCTGGGAAGTAAAGAAATGCATATAGATTCTTAAGCAATATAGAAATTAATCAATGGCTCATACACAGAGTACATAGAGATTTTTACCGGAAACCCTCAACCGGGAAAACCTTTCTTATTTTCATTATATCGAATTTCACCATTCGCCATACAATATATACAATGTTTTTAGGTATTCCCTAGATACCCAAACCCTAATCCCTTAATCCGGGATTAATTTACAAATCAGCTAAAAATAGCAAAAACCACCCAAAAAAAAAAAAAAATCCGGGGCGTTGCCCCGGGCTACCGCCTGGTGCTGAACGTTGCGTGTAACCTCAGGGCGCTGCCCCGAACCCCGTCGGCCCCGGGCTACCGCCCGGTACCAAATGCTGCGCGTAACCAGGGGGGGGGCATACCTGCCCCCCCCTGGGACCCCCCTAGGAAAGCGCCCGGCGCACACGGAAGAACCCTAGGTGAAGGGATCGTCAGACGCAGTTGTCGTATCTGACGCACCCACACACACACACATGCAAAGAATATAACACATACCCAACATTCTCCCACTTGTTGTTTTCTTTGCATCCAAGGGTCCAGGGGATTATATAGTCAA
>ML791417.1:395913-423117 GCA_009831015.1 Picea engelmannii
AAAAACCGCCCAAAAAAAAAAAAAAATCGGGGCGTTGCCCTGAACGCTATGCGTAACCAGGGGGGGGCATACCTGCCCCCCCCTGGGACCCCCCTAGTAAAGCGCCCGATGCACACGGCAGAGCCCTAGGTGAAGGGATCATCAGACGCAGTTGTCGTATCTGACGTACCCACACACACACACATGCAAAGAATATAACACATACCCAACAATAGTTGGAAGAAATTAGAGTGGCTTTGTGATGACCCAACACAATACAAAAGTGGACCTAACAACTTGAAATAATGTTTCCACCAAACTACTCATCCACGAGAGAAAATTGTCGTTGACTTTCTCATCCAATGGAGGAGGGAAAGAAGACACATCCTTGTGATATTGTGCACCCATTGGAAGAGCATTACTATTAAATTGCTCATTTGGTGAAGGAGTACTAGAAGAAACAACGTGAATAGAAATGGAGAATATAGTCATTGATATGCTCAAATGTTGGAAAACACTATCAATGACTTGCTCATCCAATGGGGGAGGTTGGAAAGACATATCATTTCCATACTGCGTATTACTGGGAAACTGGTACTATTGAATTATACATTTGAATAAGTGACTAAAGAGACAACATGTATAGGAATGATGAATGAAATGATTGATTGACTCATTTGCTAGAAACAACTGTCATTGACATGTGCATCCAATGGAGGGTGGGAAGGTATATCTTTGGAATATTGTGTATTTACTGCAATAGTGGTACTAAACTATCCATCTAAAGAGGTGTTTGAGAAACATCCTATAATAGAGAGGATATAGGAGTACCCACCTTAAATAATATCAATTGTAATTGAAGTGAGAGTAAGAAGATCCAACTCCATATATCCAAAAGAGCTTGAATACAACCAAGCATGCTCAAATAAAATAAGTGTGTGGGTTTATGGATACCCAACATAGGTGCACTTGAGAGAGAGAATCTTAGAATGAATCTGAAATATAATATGAAAGTGGGTTTATAAATAGCCAACTCATCACAACGAGTGGTCATGGCCAAAATATAGAATATAGGTGATTGAAATACAAGTGAGATTTGGTGTCTAGATAACCAACTCATGAAGATAGTCCATTGTAGTCAAAATAAAGAAGTGAGAAGGTTAATGACTACTCATCTTGTTGGTTTTATTCATATGAGATATGATGGAAATTCGATATTTTATTACAATAATGAGTGTTCCATATATAGGGAAAATAAGGTGACCATCCATGAAAGGATGCGTCCCTTGAATAATCAATAACTAATTATTATCATTTACTTATTATATACTATTTTAATAATCAATAATAATTATATTATTAATTATTGTCTTTAGAGAATGTCTTCCCGATGTTGTCCAAACATCAACACTCCCTCTCAACGAGGGAGACATTCTGCAACATGCCACTCTTGTCTTTGAAGTATACAAACTTCACCCTAGACTCATGACACTTGTATGTTAGTCTTGGGAGACATCTCTCTCCCACCTGAACTGAGGAGAAACTCCTTCTGTGATTCTCCCTCTGAGCCAATTAACTCTCTCTAAGATTAGGCTCACTTTGGGTCCGCATGTAATAGCATATATCATTTTAAGTCTTTATCATTCCTTGTCAAATCACCATGACTAGGACAAACACCAAACTAGGATCTTTCACCATAGGCACACACCTATGAGTGAATGTCGGCTTGATGCTAACTGACACGTGGAAAGAACTTCAAGCACCATGAGTCCATATTATTCCTTGTCATGATCAAGGAAGGACTATGTCTGGGCCCATTTATCACAAGTGCACCTTTGTGATAAATGTATCCTATCTCCCTTGGTCTGTAGCCCAATGTAGGAGAAGTTATGCCCGATGCTGAAACATCAACACTCCCTCTTAGCTAGGGAGGTATCTTTCCATAGTAGTACACAACTACTATCTAGAGATATACAGTCTCTGCCAGTGGTACAAAACCACCATAGTAGTAAAAGATTTGTCACACATGGCACTCCCAGGTGGACTTCTAGAGGCTACTCCATCTAGGAATACTTAGGGTCAACTCCCCATAGTGTGAGACATCAAGAGTCAACTCCCCATAGTGTGAGACATCTAGGGTCAACTCCCTTGACATGTCCTCATGTTCTCTGAACATGGGACGATGGGCTATAAGCCCAAATGAACTTATTCCTTCTCGAATAAGTGTCCTCATAGATCAACTCAACTCAATTCATAGAGGAGTACGATATGTAGAAAGTTTGTCACACATGGCACTCCATGTGTACTTCTAGAGGCTACACCCTCTAGAAACACTAGGGTCAACTCCCATAGTGTATGACGTCAAGGGTCAACTCCCTTGACATGTCCTCATGTGCTCTCCACATGGGACATTGGGTTATAAGACCAACCACACTTATCCCTTCTCAGATAAGTGTCATCACAGATCAAATCAACTCAGTCACAGAGTAGTACAGAGATTGTCTCAGGAAGATGCAAACACCAACACTCCCTCTCGGTGAGGGAGGCATTCTCTGCCATGCCAAGTCTATCACAGAAGTACTTGAACTTCTTCTTGGTTTGGTAAGAACATCAACAACCTACTCATCTGTAGGAAGGTACTGCGCCAATACTTCCTTCCTATACACCATGTCTCAGATGTAATGGTACTTGATCTCAATGTGGTTCGATTTGTCATGAAACATTAGATTATCAGAGATCTTCACACAACTTTGGTTACCATAATTAATAATGGTGGAATCCAGCACATGTTCAGATAGATCTGCAAGGAGCTTTTGAAGCCACACTGCTTCACAAGCTTTCATACTTAATGCAATGTATTATGCTTATGTTGTGCTCAACACCACAAAAGTTCATTTCCTACTACACTAGGAAACCATGAAAGATCCCAAAGTAATGCAACACCTGAAGGTGCTCTTTCTGTCCACTGCGCTCCCTGCCCAATCAGATTCAATATATTCCTGCCATATCATATCAATACTAGAAGTATATCTCAAACCATGTCGAACTGTGCCTCAAGAGTATCTCAACACATGTTTCACAACAATCTAGTGTGTCTATCTCAGCTAACTTATAAACTGGCTAAGTGCACTCACTGCATAGAAAATATTTGGTCTGGTGTTAACTAGATACATCAATTATCCAATCAGTTGTATGTACAGAGTCAGTTCAATTTCATCAAAATCAGAAGAAGACACACTTAGTTTCTTTAGATTCATCATCATTGGTACAGCCACGGGCTTGAAGTTCAATATCTCAAACTTCTTCAATATCTCAACTGTGTACTTCCCCTAACTCTAGAAGATCTCATTAGTTCTCTGCCACACCGCTAGTCCCAAGAAGTAGTGAATCATACCAAGTTCCTTCATCTCGAACTCATAGGCCAATGCATACTTGCATTCAAAAATAAATCTCTATGTACCTATGAGGAATAAATCATTAACATAGAGGACCAAAAGCAGGGCCTCACCATTAACATTTTTGTAGTATAGGTTGGGATCAACAACACTTTTTCTGAAGCCCAAACTCATCAGGTGTCCATCAATCCTTGCATACCAAGCTTGAGGTGCCTTCTTGAGTCCATACAAGGCCTTCTTCAACCTACACACATGAGACTCCTTCTCATGTATGACGAAACCATTTGGCTGCTCGATGTATATTTCTTCCCCAATCTATCCATTGAGAAAGGTTGTCTTCACATCCATCTGATGTAGTTTCCAACCCATGGATTTTGAAAGGGAAATAATCATTTGAATAGAAATGTATCGAGCAACAGGAGAAAATGTATCCTCGTAATCTATTCCCTCCACCTGAGAGAAACATCTAGCAACAAAACTTGCTTTGTGCTTCTCAATGCTTCCGTCAGTTGTATGTTTGATCTTATAGATCCATTTGGAAGTCACTACAGACTTCCTTTCAGGTCTCGGAACAATATACCACACACCATTATTCATAATGGATTGATACTCCTCCATCATGACATCTCTACATAATGGATGACTAGTTGCCTCCTCATAATAGGAAGGCTCAAAATGAATGATGTGGCTCATAATTGTGGCATATAATGAATATCTCTAAGGTCTCTTTCTCTCTTGGAAGGTACCATGAGAAGATGCATGTCCTTTTACCTCCTGCGGAGTCTAACGAGCCCATGTAGGTCTCTTCTGACCTACTACAATATCTCTGGGAACATCAACTGGAGGTACAAGATTAATGGGATCAATAGGATCAATTGTCTCCCTCTAAATTGTTGGAGGGTGAGGGGGATAAGGAACCATATCTTCTTGTTTCTCACTATCAATATCCATGTGAGATCCTTTAGATCTCATGAGGGCTACCTCCTCCTCAAATGTAACATCTCTACTCACCTCAATCTGTCTTTGACCAGGGATGTAGATCTGGTATGCCTTCAAAGACTCATTGTACCCCACAAATGTACCCTTTCTTCTTGAAGGGTCTAGCTTGGTCCTTTTCTCTTTGGGTATATGAATGTATAATGGACACCCAAATATCCTGAAGTGTCCAACCTCAGGCTTCACTCTGGTGAAGGCCTCCTTGAGATTCATGTTCCTCAAAGACTTTTGTTATGAACATACACTACAGTCATGGATGCCTCTGCCCACAAAAACATAGGTAAATGTTTATCATGAATCATCACCTTGACTGTATCAACAATAGATGGGCTCAAAATTCTGCTACAGGTAGTCTGTCATTAATTTTCCCAACATCAGGTCCTTGTATAGAATCCCTTTCATCACTTTTACATTGGCATTAAGGGAAAAAACAATGCTATACATTGTGACTCCTTGTTTGTCATCTTTTGTGCTCTAGGTAGTCACTAAAATATTTCCAGATGATGTGATTCATCCCTGCTCATCCCATAATAGTGACTTCAAGACTCACCTTTCCTCGAACCCAATGTAGCACCAATCCCCCAAACTCTGATGCAAAAAAGGCTTAAACAAGTGATTTGGGTTTCAAACACAATTGGTGGGTGACACCCTCAATCTAGTGTGATCGATGCAATTTGGGGTCTACGTCTTTTCTATACAAATATGCCCGACGAATTTTGGTTTCCAAGATGCCACATGAGCTGCTACTTTGTAGCTTTATGGAGTTCCTTCACTAACGAAATGATGTTATTCAAAATTCTCTTCATTTACAACAACCTTTTGATTTGTGACATGTCATTACTTCTTGGAGCACTTTATTTAAGATAATGAGGGTTTCTTCATACTGTACTTGGTTCTCTTGATCAAAATTTGCACACATCTCAAAGATAAATGTCGGTTGTCTGCAGAATTCTACCAGTGCTTCCACTACAACTTTTGTTGTTGGTATGATGCACCATACTTTCCTTGTGCAAGCCTAAGTATGATGCATGTGAAGAAAGCTTCCAGGTGTAGCTTCAATTTTTATCATGGCGTCACCTCTACAACAATAGTAATATTTCTTCTCCACAGACTCGTAAAAAAGAAGTTATCTTGGCCTGAGAAAACTGCCCAATCACGACAGTGTCAACTTTCCACACAACAACAACAATTTCACTTTTCAAAAACCTGTAGCAAAAGCGTTAACTCTGGCCTGAGATAGCTACTCATTGAGCGATCACTGTTGTTTTTCTTCGATATTTTTTGTATGGATATATTATTTTTCATCTATAGGCAATCACAGGTCAAATGAATATGCGGGAGGCATAATTTGATGGATGCTTCTCTGAATGTAGTCCATAGGTAGCCCTAAAAGAGCAAGTGTCTTATCCAAAACTTGGAGACATTTATCACTATCGATAGCTTGTGCAAAAGCTTTGTTTGGCTTGCAATTCAAACTGTAATATATACATCATGTTGACTATCCTTTTCGTCGAATCTCTCTTGCAGTGGCACAAAACAATATCTTTCGCTGTAACTAGGTACAAATCCTCTCACAATATTTGTGTTGACGATCCCAGGATGATCAACAATCACTTGCACTGCTGCTTTTGTAGTAAGTTTGCTCAGAAATCGGAAGATATTGCACTCATCCACTCCCATCAACCTGTCAATGGAGATTCCAGAGAGATCGACAACAGTTACCTTCGTACTGAAGGTGAGTTTCGACTCGAGTTTAGCCATGTAGGTAAATCCATATAAAAGCACTGCCTGCCACAGTTTACTGCACAACCAGTTGTCCTCTAGCAGGCATGGATTGTCCCATTTTCCTGGGCCTTCCTGTGAGGGAGACAACCCAGTCCCACTCTAACACCATGTTGGTTTTATTCATATGAGATATGATGGATATTCCATATTTTATTACAATAATGAGTGTTCCATATATAGGGAACATAAGGTGACCATCCATGAAAGGATGCATCCCTTGAATAATCAATAACTACTTATTATTATCATTTACTAATTATATGCTATTTTAATAATCAATAATAATTATATTATTAATTATTATCTTTAGAGAATGTCTTCCCGATGTTGTCCAAACATCAACACGTCTCAACATAGGGTTGGCCCTATGCACATCCTCTGTGAAGATGTACAAGGGAATAGGAAGAGAAAGCATTAGATATCACTTTCCCCTTGTAATGTTGAATGCAAACCATTTTAAGATATAACCTCCCTAAAACACCATATTACCAAAACCAATATGGTTCCATAATGGGGAAAAGGGGTCTTTGGTGGAGATTTCAAAGGATCCATTGAATTGTGTTGTATATAAGATGTCCTATAAGGAAAAATATAACCACACAATCAAACTAATCCACTAAAATAAGTTGAGAATCCTCCGTGGAATCATTAGTAAAGTAGAGTGGGGTAGATCCCATGGACCCGAGAGTGTACATTGCATCAAAGGATTTGAGAGGGTTCTCTCTTAAAAAACAAATGGCTAGAGGTTTCTTAGATTCACAATGAATCATTGTTGGATGCTAAGTAGGCCTTGTTCAACAACTTCAATATCCAACATAAAAATACTAATCCCTGAAATATGAAGAAATATCCAAATAAGGTGGAGTCAATACCAAGAGCATCATCCTCTCAATTTGGTACAACCTGATTTGCAAAATATATGTGAGGACCTCAAGAGAACTAGATAAACACAAGGAGAAAAACGCCAAGCATAAAAATGTTGAATAAATAAGAGGAAGTTCATACCCACTTTGGTACCATGTTGAGGTAATAAGAGAGTGTGAAGGATTGAATGGAGTCCCCAACAAAAACTAAATTGATATGAACCACAAATAAGAGAAACACAAGATATGATGCTTGTGGGCTAAGTAATCAATCACTATGATCAATATGATAAGATGATACAAATGACAACTTGGGTGGTGTATTTATACACAACTAAAGTGAGGTGTCCCTTCAAGAGGGGGTTATGGACCCCTAGAACAAGGGCACACTTCCAAAGAGAGTGACTAGGTTGATCTAGTCTAATATATTAAATATATGCTTAGCAATAAATGACTATATGTGAATATTACCATCACTCCAACAACTTGAACCTCCTCATTTACAAAAATAAATTGTTGCATTGTTGCACTTGTAGTTAATTTTTTCCACCTTTGTGGCACCTGCACCTAGTTGCACTCGTGCAACACTAATATTATTCAAGGAGATTAGATGGACAATGTCTTGAACCAAGCTAACTATTGTATTAATTCATAATTACTAAAAAAACAAAAATTCACAAGGACTACCATATATTCATTTATCATGGATATTTAAATATGATTATTTAAATCTTCACGCACCAAGTGTTTGACTAATATACCTAAAATGAGACCACCGAGATTGTTATTAAATTGTCAAGAGACCACGTAGACTTTAGTTAAATGATTAAGAGACCATGAAGACTATTTCATTAAATGATCAATAATCTATTTTTTCTTCGTTTCTCAGGGCTACTATTTCCTACATCATTCAACTATTTTTCAAACATCCCTTTGGTTAATAACATGACACAAGGAAGAGTTGGGCCTCAATATAAGGTTGGTGGTTGTGAAATTGAAACTATCAAATAAACTGATTATAAAAAAAGGTTCAATGTCAAGTTTGGAAACCCTTCTAAAACACAATATTGATGGCCCATCATAGTTTACCCATTTGCTTCTAAGAGCATTTTCCAAAAGGGATCAATGGTCCACCATTGTTTTCCTATTTTCCTTTCATAGCATTTCCTATTGTTTTCCTATTTTCCTCACTTCATCATAATTTAATTTAGATGTTCCATTTCTTGTTGAAGCTTCTCAATTTAGTTTGTAGGAAACTTGATCAATTGTAAGCGAGTCAATTGGTTTGACCAACTTGCATTGCAAGTTCAAGAAAATAACATTTTGAAGCATGCATAGATATGAGTTACCCTTCTAGGGTCTACTTTAAATTATACACAATTGAGAGCTCCATCACTCCTTAATGCTAGTTTGTTGTCCATCTTGATAGTGAATAATTAATGCTTGTGAAGCATGATCTCTTATGCAAATATAGAAGAATTAATGTTCTTTGTGAGCTTATTTTGTTTAGATAAGACACATGATAATTAATGAATGTGCCTTCCGTTGCACTTAATCTTTTCAAAAGATAAGAGGTTTTTTTCCCAATGGACTATGTTGCAGAGAAAGGGAATCCCTTTTTTGGTGTTGTGAAGGATGGGAGGCAAGAGTTATTGTTGGTGAAAGGTTCATTGTGAACCCTAGAGGAGATTCCATTGTGAGAAATTGAGGTAGATGTCTAGTCCAATTATTTTATAATCATTATGGAATGGGATATGTGTGTGAACTAGAAACAATAGCTAGATCTTTGCCCATGTGGTCCCACAACCTTGGCTTGGTGGCAAAATCTACAATAAATGCCTATGTCTAGGCAAAAAATCACTTGTTTGTAGCCAGTTGGAGGTTAAATGTCCAAAAATGATTATTTAATCTTAATACATGTTGTTTTTTATGTTATGTAATCCACTAGTGGTAAAATGAATGTAATTGGAATTTAGATGCATGTGAAATTAAGACACGAATTTTGCATAATCACAATGAATTTCCGAGAAGAAATGATGCATTTACATTTGAGTGAATTCTTGGCATGAAAATGTGTAAATGAAATTGATGCATTATCTATTTATTTAACTATTTTTAAATTTCCATATGTTATTGAAAGATTTTTGTTAATAGTGTGGGTGAATTATGTAAAAAAAATTAATAATTAGAATTTGGGCATGAATGGTTTTTATGTCTCTATATAAAATGGACATTTTTTTATCCATGATTTCTAGGGATATGTTCTAAATTTACTTTTGGATTGATTATGCCTTAGAATGCATATTTAAAGTTATGCATTTCCTTCAAAAGCCAAATTTGAGTGCAATGTTGGCAAGCTTGTTGGATAAAATTAAAGAATTTTTTTGACGGGTGCCCCAACCAGGGATGATTTTAAGGATGGAAATTTATTTTAAAATGTAGAAACCTTGGCAAATCTTACTAATCCTTCATATGCCAACTATAAATGATTGATGATATTTTTGTAAAAATCTTCAAATTTCTAAGGATTTTATATAGTTTTTATACAATTTTGGCGATTTTTAAGGTAAAATAATTTTATCCTATAGAATTTGGGCGAATCATTTTTAAAATAGCGAATCTCGTTTTTGGAAAAACCATGGAAAATTAACTCATGAGAGAAATTTAGCCCCTAAAATCATCCCTAGGGCCCCCAACAATCAAGGGAGGCGGGTTTGGGCATGCCACATATATGCTTTCACTTTGACATGAAGTTTTTCACCTACTAGAAATTTGCACATAAGCAAATTTAATGCAGTTCTTCATAACAATCACCAAATATTTTTGTAAATGAACATTATGGATTATTTCTTAGTCTTGGAGGGTCAAGATATCAAAGATTGTATGTGATATCAATAATATCAACTATTATAGAATTAAATCCTTTGGTCAACCAAAGATATAATGCTTTAATAAAAATCAATAGATTTGAAGACTACCTCAAAGCTAACTTGAATTCTTTCTAACTCTTATAGCAATGAATTGTGACAAAAAAAAAAAAAAACATGATATAAAACAACAACAACAAAAACCCCACGTGTACTCATTCCATAGAGGAAATGTATTACAATGAGCTAGAGGTTAAGAGACAGGGAAAACCCCATGACAGTGACCCCATGCATACTCATTCCATAGAGGAAAGGTATTACAACGGGATGGAGGCCAAGATACAGGGAAAACCCCATGACAACAACCCCCATGTGTACTCATTCCATAGAGGAAAGATATTACAATGAGGAGGCCGAGAGACAGGGAAAACCCCACGACAACGATCCTCACACATACTCATTCCATAGAGGAAATCTATTACAATGAGGAGGCTGAGAGACAGGGAAAACCCCATGACAAAAACCTCCACACATACTCATTCCATATAGGAAAGGTATTACGCCCAGATCATTTGATAAAGGAGGTCGAGAGATAGGGAAAACCCTGTGACAATGATGTCTAGAGATAGAGAAGACCCGACAAATCCCCACAATGAAAGATGAGGCCCTATCCGACCACTATTCCATAACGATTATGTCTTGGAGTGGAGACATTCGAGCTCTAGACATGCCGCCAAAAATGGTAGTTTCTTTCTATCATTTTCATGCATTTTTAGCCTCTTAGAAGGGTTTTTAGAAGATCCCTCTATGACTTTCCCTTCCTTTATGTCTCTTGATTGAGTTTTACCTTGCATTTTTAATATGTAATTGCACAATGAAAACTAGGTAATGACTATTTGGTACCCTAACATGTCTCCCCTTAATGATTTATGGGATTCCTCAATTTTTTCCTACAATCGAGGACCAAACTAAATCTTGGTTCCATTGCTCGACCATCCCTATATCTCGATCCTTTAGTTGCTTGGATCTTGGAACTCTAGCAAGGATTCCCTAAAAATTTCCTCAAACTTACACTTCAACCATTGAAAAAAGCCAAGAACAAATCCTGAGAAAGAAAACAAGCCAAGAACATGTTATTAATTCAATGTTGATTTTGAGCAGTTGCACCATTTTCCACTGATTAACAATAGGCATGTTGTTATTATTTGTACATGAGGAAGGTTTCCATATTTGATAGAATGTAAGTTCTTAGCGAGACATTGCTCAATAATGTATTTACATGAGACAAGGTACTATTTGAAAAATCTATATGACTCCTTAGGATGTGGTGCATTCATTATTAAAAAAATCATAGAGTTTGTTTTTGTTGAGACATTGGTCATGTGAATGAATTGATCATTTACTAATTAAATCAGTTTTTAATTCATTTTCCTCCTATTCCAAGGTCACAAAGGTCCTTACATGTGTGCTAAATCGCCTTGATTTTGATTTTGAGTTAGCAAAAGTCAGGGCTAAAATGTAACTTAATACTTATTAGGTACCCACATTCTCATTGCAATTTGGAAATACTTGCAACATCAAAATATATCACAGATAGAACTACTAGCCACTAGAAAATACAAATATATCTCTAGGCTAGTGATGGAACCATTTGAGTTCTTTTCCTTCAAGAAAATTTGGAAACAACTTCAAAACTACAACATCTTCAATCATGAACTCTACACGAGCTAATGCAAATAAATAAACATGTGTCATAGGGTCTTGGCCCCTTGGCCTACTATAGTTGGGTAAATGACACAAAGGAAACAAGTAGTTTCTTTAAGGCCATTAAATAAACTATCAGATAGAGCCTTTTGTAGCTTAATAGAAGAGTGTTTACAACACCATGAAGTGACTATAAAATAGAGAATCTAATAGTGTAATAGAAGGATGCCTTCAAAGTTGTGAAATATACTACAAAATAGAGACTTTAATAGCATAAAGAAAGAGTGCTTTCACCATCACAAAGAAATTGTGTAATAGTGACTTGTTTAGCATAATAGAAGTGGCTTCCCACACCAAGAAATTGTCTCCTAATCATGCATGCATTTTTTTACCGCACCATGAAGAATTTTCCTAGGTAAGTAGGTGATATTTTTAGCAATATCCACATAATGTGCACCAGCAAATTGAGCCACAACAAAGCCCCCATAGAACTAGATGTGTTGTAAAACTAGACTATTGCAAAAGAGTATTTCTATGCTCATTAATTGACTTATCTACAAAACAATATTGGTCTAAGTAGTACAAATGCAAGTGTTTTCTAGAGAGATTCTATAAACAAAGGCATGCCATGAATCTCTCATTAAATCAAGGAAGAAAAAAAAATCTAAGATTAATTTCCTATCTGTGCAAAAGCACTAAAGAAAATAATGCATGCAAGGTAAAAATGACACTAAAGAAAGTGTGTTGAAGTAAGCAAGTGCATTTAATATGCACAAAAACTTATAGATAGTTGTAGTTCACATAATTTGATAGATACATGAATGAAAAACAACTAAACATGTTTTTCCACCCTATTTTTGACTTTCAAGTTGCAATATTGGGTGATAAAACTATTTCATGTGATGGGAAATAGCATAAGGTAGAATTGGGCCTCCACAGTTAGGGATAGAAGTTAAGTTAGAGTGGCTACAAAATCTTGCAAATTAATAACATCACTTTAAATAGGCTGCAAACTAAGATCACTTTATTTTTTCAATACCTATGTTACACCTATGGCTATAGAATTTGTTGGCTAAGATAGTCCTTAGAAACAATATCGCAGTCTATTTATGGAACACTACTATATCAATGGTAGGAACTTGATTCATTTCAATATTAATTGTAGTAGAGTCATAATATTTTTCCACCATGTTTCTTGCATCCTTATTAGTTATAGGATGGTGGGAAACAATGGTGAGAGTATAATCATTTTTTAATCTTTGGGCTTTTTATAAGATCCACTTAGTGTATCTTAAAAAACAAATGTCGTAATTCAAGAAGTATAATTTAGAAAATTGATAATAAATATTAGACCATGTCAAATATTAGACCATGTATCACTTGTGTGCTTTAAATTACTCCAAATACACCTTTGTACTCTTCATTAGGTGAATAAATTTGACTATTATGGGCCCAACTTGACCAAACTAGCTCGTGAAGTGATTATGCAATTCATTGGGATATGTAATTTACTACATTTTGGTGTAAGAAAAATTATGTGAGTATCAAAGGATTTATGACACAATTGTGCACCCCATGACTTAAGATTCCACATAGTTCTCCTTTTGGTTGGCTTTAAAGTTTGACTTCGATCCTTCATGAATAATTTATCCTTTATCCATATTTGTTCACTGCTATATGGTGGTTAATGCTTCCATGTTTCAACTATGTTAAAGTAGCCACAAATAAACGAAGAGGCCTATGGAAACTCATTACCCATCCATCTCCAAAACGTTGCTTACTTATTTAAATAATTGGATGCATAGGTATTTTCCAACCCAAGTAGACAGACATCTAAGTGAAGTGAAAAGATCCTAATTAGATAAGAGCCTTATGGTTTTATCCTCATGACTATTGTTTTCTTTCAATGTGAATTTCCATTTTAATATTTTAATATCTCAATGGTGTTTTTTATTGCTCTATATCAAAATGAAATGGATTGGAATATCTTGCAAAACTGCTTCCATTTATCTGGATAATTAGCTCATATTTTTTCTCATTAGCAGTGGACACATAGTAATGAATCAAGAAATTATTTATTTGCTTGAAACCTCTTGCTCCTTCCCATAGCTAGGTTTCATCGAAGTTGAAATTCTTGCATTTCATTTTCCTCTTGCATGGTTTAAAGAGTCGATTCGAAATGCCATCAGTTTCATGACCACTCCTTTGAGTAACAACAACCTAAAATCAAGCACTAATTAAAATTTATCTAGCAACTTTAATTTCTAGGGCTCTTCAAACCCATCTTAGCTTAGGTGTAGACCTTTGGAATAGGATTGTCAGAATAATTTTCCAAAGTTGCTAAATAAACATAGATCTTTGAGTTAGGGAGTGAAATCCAATTTCTATATCACTGACTTTGGGAATACCTTCTGACACAAGGGTCAAGCACGAGGTCACATTCAGGATGACGGAGTAATCAACCCTACTTTGTTGGTCTTGGTGTAGTGGTTGCACGTATTACGAGGATCACTTGGGAGCAACCCATCTCTATGAGGAATCTCTCAAAGTGGTTTCAAGCTTAGTTACCCTGCCCTTACATGTAAACCGGATTGTCGACTATCCCCCCTGCTTTGGTATAGTAGGTGGTATCATAAAGGCCATAATATTTTAGACTTCCTACCCAAGGTGACAACACAGGTAAGGTGGTGTTGTACCTGGGATCGACATTGGCTAGACTCACTCGAAATCCTTGGAGGGTTTCCCACTACTCGGTGAGGTAGCTTGCACTAGGGAATTAGTTCGTTAAGAAGGTTGTCAATGCAACTTTCCCACCTGCCAAAACTTATCCCCTTTGTGCATCAATCCTGCAATGTTGGATTCCATCACCAACTAGCACTTCTTTGTGAGAAGATTTGTTTGCATGCTTGACTCCTATATTAATTAGTGTGTGTTGTTTGTTCTCCTTAGTAGGCCTTAGGATTGAGTTTGTGTCTAATGGAATAAGTTATAGGGTCTTCCAACCAACATCGTGTCCCATTACCAATTCGATGGTTTCCAATCAAAGTTAATAATTTAGGTGAAAATAAATGTTCTTTCTTCTTAAGCCCATATTTCTCAATTTGATTTATGATTATACAATTTTTATCTCAATTACCTAATGAATTTTTCATTAACATGAATCTCATATTAAAATTGATCTCGGAACATTAAGGAGACTTGGCACCCCTAAGGCGGAAGAGCTCCATTAACTATATCAATAAATTTATTTTCCAATGAATAGTTGGTTTTAGGGATTATAGAAACATATATGTCATTCCCTTTTATATAAACATGGATTTTGTTCCCTTGTTCCTCTTAACCAACCCTACAAGAGTGTTTTTGTCACATGTTACTTCTAGGCTAGAAGCTCCTCCAAAAGTGGATTTGGATGCCAAGATAGTGGGGTGCTCATTAATACATGCAATGATTCTGCTCCATGAGAACCAAATAATATCCTTCCAAGCAAGGGTGTTACACCAAAAAAATCATGATTGGACACTTCTCAAGGTAATTGGACCTTGTTTATGTGTTGTTGGATCTTCACCCAATGTATTAATGATAGCCATTGCTTCCTTCTTGTTGCTCCCATTATTTTTGTCCTAAATATGCTACAAGAAATGTTGAACGATGCTAGAAATATACTAAGCTAAACTTCTTGGCACTGCAACTTAAGCATATTGTCAATAAATACCCTATTTTGGGTAAGAATAGTAAGCACATGATCCCTTATTCTAGGCTGAAAATTTCTACAAACAATGCAGTTGCATACCCTTGTTTCCATTGTCAATCCATCTGAAAGAAAATCATCTTCTTATAAGCTTTGAGCTATTGCAATAATCACACATAATACTACATTTTGTATGCAAAACTAGCTAGAGTATTCATTGTTCTTCTCTCTATCTCTTTCTTGTATCCATTCACCAAGAATTTTTTTTGATATCCATTCTGAAAAATTAAAATAAATGTTCTACTCACTGATTAAAATAGATGTTCTACTCATCTAAGTTGTTGTTTTGTGTTATAATAATATTTTTAGTGCATTGATTGACATTGAGACTATCGGTGCCTGCAATCATGGAGATATGTTTCAATGTTAAGTTTTTCTATCTCAATTGTACAAGGACAACTTGGGCAATGCCCTTTTTGAGCGTCAACATAAATGGTGATCATATTGGAAACAATATTATCCCTTATTTTTTCTAGCTTACTCACCTTGTTTCTTAAAATATCACTCTCTAGATCTCAACGATGGTTCATCATTACTGACCCACCATCATCCCTTATGATGTCTTGAATCAACCTAATAAGGAGCTTCTAGCTGAAAGTCCTTTGTTGAGTTCTCAAACATTCACATGCCTCCCATTTGAAAATCCAAATAATAAAATCAAACACTTTGGTTAGTATTGTGTCCTTAATAGAATTTATGATTCCTTACATCCACTTACATGTTTCTCCTTACTCTCAAACATTGGGCTCCTTAATGGTTTATCTCAAGTCCATTTTTAGTTGGAGGAAAATCTATGAAATGTTCAAAAAGTGCTTTACCACCATTGAGAACCAACATGTGGAGGTTAGTATTGACACAAACAATCATTTCAAATTTCATGAATATTTTTTCCTTTATGTAGTGGTACATGAATCTCAAGACTCGTAATTTTCCTTTTTAGACATCAAGGAAGCTACTTCATGGTCATATCTTGAATTCATCGGTCATACTCCAATTGAAGACTCTATTGCCTAATAGATATGGTTTTGTTGACTTACCTTTCATTGAATTTTACTTTGAAACTCCCATCTTTCTTTTCCCAAAAAATGAAAAATATAATTTATCATCCTATATTTGATCCATTTTCAGAATCATGGTTTTGTAATGGATTTTATTTTGATGATTCTCTTTATGATGATTTACATGGTATCCATCCAATATATGGATATAGGAAAAACTCTATTCTACCTTGTGATGCTAAGATCATAGATAAATTCATTGATGATGAAGAATTCAGGTTCAACTAGAGTAGAGAATTTGATTTTGATGATCGTTTGTTCAATTAGCAGTTTATAGATTACCCCCCAAACCTAGGTTATGTTCATCTTGAATTTGAAAGTAATAAAGTAGAAGAACAATACAATAAGGGAACATTCGGCCCTAAACCTCTCTTCTATCCAAACAAAATTGTGCATCACACAAATTTTGAAATTTTATATGTTGTTAAGATCACTACCACATCCCGTATCGAAATTCACAAAAATGATCTAATGAATGCATCGTATATAGAGATAGAAAAGAAAGGATCAATATATGTTGTTTAAGTATATTTTTTTGTTTTAGTATAGATTAAGATCAGTCTTGATATAGGAAATCATTTTGAGATTAATGGTTGTCCTTTTTTAGTATGCAACTAGACATGCATGCAATGCAACTTGACATGCATGAAACTCAACATGAAACATGCAACATGGAACATGACTTGTCAACTTGGATTTGACCACTCGAATTAGACAAGCAATTTGACTTTTACAACTCAAACTAGAGATGTAGCTCTACCTTTTACAACTTGAGTTTGCCACTCAAACTAGACATTCAACTCGACTTTTACACATGGAAATTCAAATTTATTTTCATGGTGGATAATCATGTTACATGTGCCAATGCACTTGATCAATACATTTACATTATTTTCATAAGGAAGATTGTTTGTTTCTATCTCATAGAGGACAACCCTCGCTTAACACTCTTATTGGTTGGAAAAAAAGGGGCACTGTAATCTCTAGTAAGACAAACTAAAAGATCCACCAACTACCTAGCATAACATTTTCACAACCATTTCCCATTCCACCAACTACCTAGCATGGCTTGGGTTGTAACAACCATTTTCAATTCCCTTCATGGATTTTGTTAGTGGTTATCCTACCACCCAATGCAAACATGATTGAATCTTTGAATTATTATACAAATTCACGAAGAAGCTAGTATTCATAACTTTCCACAACACTATTGGTGCCTCTAAAGTTGTCAAACTCTTATTTTAACATGTATGGAGTAATTACAACTTACCTTTGGCCATCCTTTATGATCACAACTCTCAATTGTCCTTAGAGTGAGATATGGGTGCCAATATGAGGTTTTATGCACTAGGACGGGTCTCAAACAATGGATAGGGGAGAAATCGATGGAATTAGGCCATAATTAAGGTTCTTAACCTAATGATCCATTATCAATACCTCTAACCATAACATTGAACATTTTAAGTGTATCTTTGTCATATAAGAGGGATATATATGCAATCAAGAGTTTTTGTATGGTAGGGAGGGGTCTTGATTCCTTAACCATAGCCAAGGGACAAAAATAAGTTCCTTACACCATAAAGGGATCGATGTGGGTCATTGTCCATCAACATGAGTGCAAACCATGACAAAGGACCTTTAGAGGTGATATTTATCCCCCAAGTGGAATATAGGTACCATTATGAGGTCTTACATGATAGGGATGGGTCTTAAGCTGGTATTGTTCATGGTTGAGGGAGGGGTCCTTTCACCCTAGATGAATCCTGTAGGGATAAAGAGCCATAAAAAACACCATAATCCATACAGAATTTTGTATATAGATCAACATTGTCCTTTAAGTGAGATATGAGAATCATTATGACATTTGTGCATCAATTATGGGTTTCAAGGACTTAGCCACAGTTGGGGGAGAAATATTGGGAATTTAACCCTAAAAGAATATTTTTGGGTTAGTGGGCAATCATCAAGGCCTTGAATTATAACACAAGTCATCTAAAATGTATCTTTTGCATATGAGTGGGATAAGGGTGCCATTATGATTTTTTGTGTAATAGGGATAGGTATCAAGGCCTTAACCATGATTGGGGAAGGAAAACAAGGTCATTAATTCCTAAATGAATCTTATAGTTCTTATGGGAAATATTTCTAAAACCCACAAAAACCTTTAGAAAGTACCTTTGTCCTTCAATAGGATATGGGTACCATTAAGAGGTTTTAAAAACAAGAGACGGATCTCAAGTATTCCACCCAAAATTAAGATTATGTGGCCTTGATCCCTAAATTATGCCTCAAACCACCATGCAAACACAAATAATTGGCCTCTTGGTGAGATATGGACATCATTAAGATATTTTGTGTACCATGCATGGGTATCAAGGCCTTAACCATGGTCAATGAAGGGGAAAAAATGATTGTAGGATCTAAATTAATCTTCTAGTGCTCATACTCAATGAATGACACTTTGATCCACCACACAAACCCTCTATATGGAATATTTGACCTCCAAATGAGATATGGGAGCTATTATAAAGTTTTCAAAAGACATAATGGATGGGTCTTAAGACCTCAACAATGGTCATGGGAGAAAATAAAGGATATTAAGACATTAATAAATATTTTAAAGATGTTTAACCATGAAAAGGCCCTTGAACGACTATAGAGGGCCTTTAGATGGGATGTTTGGCCTTTGATGAGATATGGGTGCCATTAGAAGGTTTTGTGCACCATGGATGGGTCTCAAGGTCTTGACCATGGTAATAGGAGGAAATAATGGGCCTCAATTACTATATAAATATTTCAATATCTATTCCATGAACATTGATTCAAGGCACCAAGGATAAATACCAATCATGTCTTAGGTACTAAAATATTCTTTTATGGTTCATGGACTATGTATAGGATCTAAAACCATCACACAAGACATGTAGTTGGAATTTCTACCCCACAAGAACATATGGACACCATTAAGAGGTTTTTCACACTAGGGATTGGTATTAGGGAACTGACCATGGTCTAAGGATAACCATTAGGGCCTAAAAAATAATTTTAGGGCTCATACTCAAGTTTCCCACCTCATAATTTTAGGCTATCAATCCAAGCAATGAAAATGTTGTTATCATCCAACTTACTCATAATTGTGAATGACCTGTTTACAAGAATATTCTCCTTCTCCTTGCATATTACATAGATAGATTACGACTTCAATTTTTAATTGTAAAATCCTCCTATCTTGGCATAGTTTAATCCTTTAATCGTTGTATTATATTCACCTATTAAGAAAGTGACTTGCACTTGGACTCTTCCACACCCACTTAGGGGATTTTGAACCCAATTGTTGTCACTCAAAGTTAGCATAAAACTAAGTTTGAAATATAGGACCTTTGATAGAAAACAAAAAAAATAAAATTCTTTAATAACTTAGTAGAGTTCCAATGTGGTTAAGTCAATTAGGAGAGGTACTGATGATTTCATTGTATCATTTTAGATATCTCACTATATTCTTACAGTCATGGCTAACTATATATTATTCGATTTATTGAAGGTACAACCAAACAAGTACCTGTCAGATATGTCTTCCTTGAGTGAGGGAAGATCGGGGAAAATAGTCGAGGGAGATGAAACTGCATCTAGTAGATCACATGATGCGTGAATAAGGACCATTAGAGGTGAAAAGGTCAGAATAAAATTTTGTAGATGCATGGAATTTTTTCTTGTCGAAGGAAGATCATGCTTTTATGATGATGAAAGCATAGGATACATAGAGGTGCCACTTAGGTATACGCATATGGTGAAACAATAGGTACCTAAGGAACTTCCTCCATTAGAAAATGACTTCATTGTCAACAATATGACGTATTTCATTTCACCATCCTCCCTGCATGGCTTGGGGCTATTTTCCATGGATGGAATAATTGTAAAATACAATACAATAACTGAATTGATGGACTATGTCGGACCGTGTTACAATTATAACGATTGGATGTGGGTGGTCTGGTACATGCGAAGTATGTGAATATATGCACTTGCCGCAAATTATATACAACTAATAAACAACGATAAAAATAAGGGAGCCACTATCTATATTGATGGAAGGCCTAAATATTTCGGTAATATCGCAGGGTTTATAAACAACACATGACCCAGGACAACAAACAAGCAACCAAATTGCATATATGAGGGGCATGAAGGGAATCAGGTAGTTGTGTGCACGATAAAAAAGATATATCTCGGGGAAGAGTTATTAGTGGGTTACCATTTGAATCGAATAGAAACATTGACTAATAGTGTGTGGGTACTTATGCAACACCTCTTTAAGCAAACTATACTTATTGCATTATATTTTTTGTATCTTTAACAATGTCTGAAATATTTTATGGTCCCATTTTTATTATAATGTGGGAGGTTGATCATGGAAAAGTGCTAGCCACAGAACATGTAAACGATTAACAATTTTGATTTACACTTAATGTGAATTTATTATTTGTTTATATAATTTTATTTGTGTGGCAATCTGTTTTTTGTTATCGTTAACAAATTTTTAAATGTTTCGGGGTTTTAATTATATTATAATGTGGTAGGATGATCATGGAAAAGTGGCAGCCACAGAACATGTAAACGATTAACAAATTCGACTTTGATTCTACATGAATTTTATTATTTGTTTATACATTTTTATTTATGTGATGATTAGTTATTTATTTTGTTTATATAACTGAAATAACATTGATTTTATTGAAATATGTAGTATGCAGGCCGTGGTGATCATGATTCCCCTGACGAGGAGGAGTTTTATTCATCCCCTAGTCAAATGGTAATGATTAAAAATAATATCATTAAAGCGAACAAGGAACTTGCTCGCTTGTTAGACCGTGCGGATCAAATTCTAGGCATCATAGAAAGGACCAATCTAGTTATGACACAACTTAGGACATATTAGGTAATAACCATAATTTGAAGTGATTTTTTTATGTACTGATAAGTTCAGTTATGATAGTTTTTTTTTTTAACTTGTATATTGTATAACGAAAAAACATTTTATTTCTTCAATAGAGATATTTGGATCATGTTTAGCCCAGTGTCGGTAGTAGTGGCGCTACAAATACGCCACAGAGTCCTGACACAGGCCGTCAAATAGCTACTAGATCGTTTACTTCTCCATCTTCCACACCATTAGATGGATGCCATGACACGCACCGCCAGACATCCACATAGCGGCCAAGCTCTAGTAGATATAGTGACAGATATGAGGATGATGATGTGGTTGATATGGGTGCATTTCCTAGAGCTAGACATGTGACCAACATAGATACCCTTTCGTGCACATTTTTGGTCGATGATAACAGACTTCCATTAAAACAAATAAGACTCCCAGGTAGTTTTTCATATTTTAACTATTTCATGTTGTCCATCTCAAACATAAATCATCGATATTATTTTTTTAAATTAATGATCATATATTTTTGTGTGTAGGAAACGACCATTTTTATAGGCACTTAGAGAGAAAGGCCTTGTTGATTTTTGGGGCAATCGTATGCACGAGGTGGAATTGCCAGAATTTCGTCCTCAAAAATGAACTTTTCGATTATCTTGAAGGTATCTTTGGAGTAGAGGCCTTCAATAAAAAAACGACGGGTGAATATTTAAAATATACGAGGGATATGTATAGACGAAACTTGGTAGCCAACCTTAGGTATGAGCGCCCTCCATCAATTCCAGAGAGAGAGTGGAAGGCATTAGATGATGCAAAAGAAAATAAATTAAGAAAAACAAGGGAAAAAATAATTGGTACCCCAAGGTAAATTATAATATTTTGATTTCAATGCCTTTAATTTTCGTTAGATATAAATAAAAGTGTGGTATATAACATGCTTGAAACTTTTGATGATAGGTTTCCTGATAGTTCGAAGGAAACCAGAGCAAGGATTGTCAAACATGGTCAGCACAAGCTAGGCGAGGGAAACTACTTGAGGTTACAGTCATGAATCGTAAGATCCCAAACATCTTAACAATATTGTTTGTATCACCTTACAACTTTCAGGTAATTGCATCCAATAACATTAAAAATACATAATCTTATGTAATGCAGGGTCATGACTTTGGAATTGAAACCACAGAGGAAGACCTCCGAATTGGTTACAGGTATGGCTATAAAGTTATCGTTGATCATAGAAAAAGCATGGAGCAGACCCCAAGATCCAGTTTGTGGGATAAGGTAAATAAAAATCAGCCCACATTAACCTTTCATTACTTATAAAATACATAAATATTTGATATTGTCCATAACTTTAATGTCTTACTTTGTTTTAATCAGGGGAGAAGCATTATCAACAAAAACATTAGTACTAGACAACAATGCATTGATAGTGCAGCATAGCCAAAATATCACGGTGCTCTCGAGCAGCCCCATGCTAGTGGGATGCAACTCGACAATGTTCTTGTGACTAAGGCCCATGACAGTAAAATGACTTTATATTAATCATATACTTAAAAATTTCGTACTTAAATTTTTTGTACTTCTAATTTTTATTACTTATACATTTGGTTTTGTCCTTATAGATTTTTGCATTTCAATGTTAGTGAATGTCGTAGTTGAGTCTCCTCGACCTGAAGATCAGGATTATAGGGCAACCATTCCAATGGTGCCCACTAGTGGACTAGGTAAATAATTACATTGTAGAGTTTTTTTTTTAATATTAATGAACTACTTCAATGATATTTAAAAATTAGCCATACAAATTTAATATTTTTTGTTTTTGTAGGTGATGGACCCTCAAATCAACCTCCATGTCATGGGTATGAGACTAAGCACACTCAACATGAGAGGACTGAAGCAACATCAGATGTTGAAGAGCCCCTAGAAAATGAATACATGGAGGTTGATGACTTACTTAAGAACTGGACTAGAAAACTAAAGAAGACTAAAAGAAAATTTCGATGTATAATAATTGTATAAGATAGATCGATGTATATTATATAGCTAGTATATTTGTAACATGTTTTGGATGATAAATATGATTTATAAAAAATAGTTTTATGACATATTCATTTGAATGATAAACCTCATTTATAGCTTTACAATCATTTTTTTATCAATTTTGAATATTTTTAATGCACATTTTTTATTAGAGTATAGAGTGGGTATTGGGGAATTAAGAGCGATGTGAGGGGGGGGGGCATAGGAGCTTACACCTTCACATGGTTGGCCCTGTTCAGTAGAGAAAAAATTATTGGAGTCGTTTATTCTTGGAGAAAACCTCTCTCGATCCAATGGAGCAACACCATAGTCAATGTTGACTTCGTTGTTGCTCCTTCAGATTGAGGGAGGTTTGCTCCAAAATCAGACAGCTCCAATAAATTGTTCTCGAAACCATGAGGATCTTATTCAGTTCATCACATATGAGATGCATATTCCTTCAATATATAGTGTTCGTGATATGTGATTCATCATTGTTGAATGCTTACATGTTTAGAATATTAATCGCAATGAATATTTCTACATTTGATCAAGTTGATTAGTTAGTTATCAGTATAACTACTTTTTCTTGTAGTCTTGTGTGCACAAGTTTTTGCAGGTTTCAGAAGAAGCAATCAAGAATAAGTGAAATCACTTCAAGCTATGGATCTACTTCAAACATAATACCTCAGGTAAGTTCATCGTGTTTTCTTTCTCAAAAGTCAGTTACTTTGATTAGATTAGTTACAGATTCTTCAATTATCATTATTATTATTTGTTACATATAAGTAAAGTCATCTTGTATGAGTCTCCTCATTAATGATGCCATCCAACCTAATATCCTTTGATCTATATTGAGCCTTTATAAATGTCTCCACCTCTAACATATAACTAACACACCCATATGTAGGTTGTAAAATCTTCCTTCTTGATGGTTTTATAAATTACTATTTGTACTCCTCGTGAATCCCTTCAACTACATTGCACACCTTCATGTGTGAAACCTTCTTCTATGCATCCTACCCTTGAACCTATTTATTTTTCACCATCCTTAGTTATGCCTTTCCCAACCTTCATTTGTGTTGAGTTCCCCCTACATATCTTGTTTGGATCATGATCATTTCTACCTTGCACACATATGTCAAATCTAGCAAATGTTCACACATACTCTCCTTTTGTGCCTAGATGCACAAATGGATTTTCTCCTATCAACAATTCTCTTGCATCAAATTTTCCTTACTAATAAAAACTCGTGGGCCTAAGTGATTAGAATATTTAAGCTAAAATACACATGATGCAAAGGAAATTTTCGTAAATGTCATCTCAAATGGCCTCACCAATATCCTTGACTCGTTGAAGATTATGGGTATAAATGGAGAACTTGTAAATGGAAATAAATACAGACAGACACTTATAACCTAGAGCTATGTTGAACTCCTAAGTAACAATAGCTAGCACCTTTGATAGTCTTGATTGATATTAGTCAATGTTTGAGGAGCTCAAAGAGAAAGGTAAGGTACCTATATATTAGTGAGTTGACACCCCTATGGGTAGGGAATTCCTTTCCTTGAGTGATAGAAAAGTTGTACTAATGGGATGCTAATCGGTTTTTACTATTCATCCCCTTTTGGGGGACAATGATTTGGAGAGTGTTATGGATCATTGAATTGCTATGAGCAGATGAACTAGGGAATCAAATATTTATAAGTTGTTAATGCAAGCCTCCCAATGCACAATGAGAACATGGGTATCTAAATAGCATGACCTTTGAGCCATGATCTTATCTAGATCAGAATTAGATGTATTTTAACTCTTAATAGTTTCCTAATAGCATAGTATAAATAGTTGTTCTGCTATCCTAATCAATTTTCCTAAGGCGAGGTAAAACTTGTAAATTTTTACCTAAATCTTGCTCATTTTTATTCATATTTTGATTTCATCTTTCACTTGTAAAGTTTTGATAACTTTGGGGCAAGGCTAGGTAAAAATAGTCCAACCTTTTTCATAATGTTTCCAATATTTCAAGAAATGTTATGAATGTAATCTATAGATTATTTCATTTGAGGAAGAAACAAAAGCATAGACTTTGTCATATTTGTTGTATTTTCATCACTTTTTAAAACTTGAACATCCTTAATAGGTTATGTGTAGTATATGAAATAGGTTGTCAATAATATTAAGTCTTGTATTCAATGTGTTTCAAGTTGTATCTCCTATGACACATGCCTCCCTAAATTTTCATATATGTTATGATGTGTAGCAAGTACAAAAGAATTATGGTTCTATGGGGGACATATAGTTTTGGCGTTGATGTATTGAAATGACCCTTCATGGCTTGATTTTTCTCCCTTCCTAAAGTTCAACACTAATTAAAAAACTTTATTCTATGTTTGGATATTTTATTTGTATGCATTATGATTGGGTGTTAAGATGAAGACATATGCCTTAGGGATATATAGTTGAGAGGGGTAGAGGGAAATAATAATCCACATTAACTACGATGAAAAAATTAAGTTGGCAACTCAAGTAATAATTAGTTTATTGATTATGTATTTGTCAGATATGTGATCAATTTGAAATAGTAGTTTATCATATTTTGTGTGGGTTCATGTTAATTCCTTTAATGCAAATATTAATGTATGTATTGAAGTATTATCCATAAGGAAGGAGAGTGTAACATGATCAAGGTGGCTCTATCCTGCATCGCATCAAGTGATTTCCTCTATAACTATTTCCTTCCATTTGATTAAATACGGTTTATATGGCATACCATGTGTCTTGAAAACCTTCTCACCTATCACTTCATTAAACTAATTTTTCTTCTTCTTGGGAATATGGTTGCATTAATCATATTTCATGTCTTCACTAGTGCATAATATTATGTCACTTTGTAATCTTAGATATCCTTCATATTGAATATCAATAATTGTCAAATTCTTTAGGCAATTCCACCTTGTAATGCATTAGATATTTTGTTAATCTTAATCTCATTGTTTTTAAATGCTCATATCTCGTCTCTCTTGCGACGACTTTTCTTGTAGATGGTATTGATAATTATTTGATGGTAATTAAAATTCATCGCTCGGATTTGTCTCACGAGCAACGACCTAAGTTCGACTTGCATGCAACGACAACTTTCGGTCGTCTTTCCTGCAACGACATCTTTAGGTTGTCTTTCATGTGACAACCTATTTCAGTCGTATTTCATGTGATCCCATATTTCAGTGGTATTTCATGTGATGACATCTTTCAGTGTTCTTTCGTGCGATGACAAATTTCAATCGTCTTTCATGCGACGAGATCTTTCAGTCATCTTTCATGCGATGACAACAATACTACATCCTGAGGTCATCTCATAAGAGATGATATCCTTTGGTCATTACAATTTACACGACACATGATACGACATTTTGGGGGTCCAAGATTCGTCGCCATCTCCACAACAAAACATCATGCATGAAACTAAATTACTGTTGCAAAATGACCCAAATTTACTAGTGACACAATATGCAAGTAAAATACTTGGAATATGCCATGACCACCTTCAAAAATTCCTATCCAAGATGATTCCAAAACATAATATGAAGCTCAAGTGAAGATCCTAGATGGATCCTCCTCCTTGTCTAGCTATGGTGGAAGTTGAACCACCGAAACCAAACTCCAATGGAAGGGTTTTGACAAAACCCTTACAAAAACCTTGGATCATAAGAGCATTCCAATAAGAGATCAAATCCAAAATATAATGAGAAAAATAGAGCACTACCCTTCCTTTTATTCTCCTTCACTATGCCTTCTAGAACTTTCCCCTTTTGGCCAAATCCACATGACCCTTATTCCCATTTTAATTTTCACTTAAA